>CAUYLG010030300.1:0-85775 GCA_963573385.1 Cacajao melanocephalus | reverse complement strand
AGTTCACCCCCATTAGGTCACCTAGGTTAGGAGGTGGACAGTGTGCAGCAAGGGGCCCATTCCCATCAAGGCAAGGGCCATGTGCAGTAAGGAGTCCACCCCCATTAGGTCACTGAGGCTAGAAGGTGGGCCGTGTGCAGTAAAGAGGGTGCAGTGTGCAATACTTCTGTCTATGGGCAAACTACTAAGAAGATTTATGGGGGGATGCTTTAAGTCACACAGTAGTGACAGAGCTGTCAGGGTTACCACCACCTTCTGGCAGCTTCCAATGAGTTCTATGGGAAGATGCTTTTCGAGCAGCAGAGTAGCAAGAGCTGATAAAGCTCACAGTCAGCAAGGTGGATTGCCGGTCTGAGGGCAGCCCTCCACAAGAACTGGAGCAAGGTCCTACAGCTCCTTTATCAGGAGGAGTGGCTCTTGCCCAAGCCTGCCACGCAGCGGGTATCTTTACGATACTGAACGCTGCCGCCTGGGCCAATCTGCCATGTAGCGCATGCTCTTTCAGGCAGGAGCACTACCGCCTGGGTCATTGATTCTTGTCCTGGTGTGGCTGTTTTTACCCCATGCTCTACAACATGTCTGCTCTAGGCATTCCTCTGACTGCAAACTAAGATATCATTATATAAAAATATTATATATAATAAATGAGTAGTAAGATATTCTTCAGGCACTAATTGTGCTGGAGGTCTGCTTAGCTCTCCTTCCTCGGTGCCCAGATGGGGGGTTACCCACAAGGGCTCAAGTCATCTTCCTGCTTCAGCCTCCCAAGGAGCTGGATGTACAGGTGTGCGCCAGCACACCTGGCTAATTAAAAAAAATGTTTTTGTAGAGAGGGGTCTGGCTATGTTACCCAAGCTAGTCTCTAACTCTTGGGCTCAAGCGATCCTGCTTCGCAAAATGCTGGGATTACAGGTGTGAGTTGCTGTGCCTGGCCATTCCCTTAATTTTAAGTAGGCAGCAAAGAGATTTGTAGAAAAATGGGGTGAAGAGGTAGAGAATTCCTTTTACTCAAATCATAAACATTACAGAAATATAAAACCCAGTCCTTTATAATTCCCACTCCAGGAAAGACCAATGTTGTCATATTGGCGTATATTCTTCCAGGATATGTATTCATGACTAATATTGTTTTCTATAGAAATGAAATATCCCTGCATATACTGGAGGTGGTAGAGGAAAGTGATGGAGTGCTCTGACTCTGGCAATCTGGTGTCACCTGAGCTGGAATACGGAGTCCACTGCTCCCTAGTTCCATCACCTTCAGAGGTTATCTTCACTTTTGCAAAATGGCACTATAACCATACCAATTGTTAATTGAGATTTTAAATGTCTAAGAGTATATTCTGTGCATGGGAAGGAACTCATAAAGCTGCTTGCATCTCAGTTGGTATTTATTATGGCAGTAAATTTTAAGCCTAGTTGTTATTAAGCATTTAACCACATTTCTCAAATTTATGTATAAATCTATCAATTTATTTATTAATTATTATTATTATTTTTCGAGACAGAGTCTTGCTCTATTGCCCAGGCTGGAATGCAGTGGCCTGATCTCAGCTCATTGCAACCTCTGCCTCCCAGGTTCAGCGATTCTCTTGCCTCAGCCTCCGAAGTAGCTGGGATTACAGGCACACGCCACTATGCCCAGCTAATTTTTTGGTATTTTTTTGGTAGAGATGGGGTTTCACTATGTTGGTCAGGATGGTCTCAAACTCCTGACCTCATGAGCCACTGCGCCTGGCCCTATTTATTTATTTACTTATTTGAGACAAAGTTTTGCTCTTTTGCCCAGGCTGGAGTAAAGTAGCGTGATCTCAGCTCACTGTGACCTCCACCTGCTGTGTTCAACTGATTCTCCTGCCTCAGCCTCCCAAGTAGCTGGGATCATAGGTACCTGCCACTACACCTGGCTAATTTTTATATTTTTAGTAGAGATGGGGTTTTACCATGTTGGCCAGGCTGGTCTCAAACTCGTGACTTCAGATTATCCACCCGCCTCGGCTCCCAAAGTGCTGGGATTACAGGCATGAGCCACGGTGCCCCGCCTATCAACTTATTTTAAAATAAAACCCTTTCACTTGTACTTTGATTAATGTTCAGTGAGCTTATTAATTTAATCTGACATATTAAATTTCCCATTTAAACACTATTTATAAAGGTAATAGCATTTTTTTAAGCATTGTAAACTTATGAAACCATACAGATTTAACAAATCAAGTTCTCTTACATATTTCAACACTGTTTATAAATTTCATTAATTAAATTTCCTTAAATATGTCAAATCCACACATTGCTGTATCTGATGGTCTCAGGTACTTCATGTCCCTACCATGATTTACTACTCTGTAGATCACCTTGGCCCATTCTCAGCCCAGTCCTGAGCACTTATAAACTGAGTATTCCTGTAGGAGTCCTCCTGAGTACTGAAAGGGCATTGGTTAGGAGCATAGGCCCCCGACCAGACTGCTGAGGTTTAAAATGTGGCTCTGCTGCAACTTTGGGCAAATCATGTAACTCTTTGTGCCTTTATTTTACCATCTGAAAATGGGGAGGCTGGGCGTGGTGGCTCATGCCTTAAATCCCAGCACTTTGGGAGGCTAAGGCAGGCAGATCACTTGAGGTCAGGAGTTTGAGACCAGCCCAACTAACATGGTGAAACCCCATCTGTACTAAAAAAGAAAAAAAAAATTAGCTGGGCCTGGTGGCACACGCTTGTAGTCCCAGCTACTCGGGAGGCTGAGGCAGGAGAATCACTTGAACCTGAGAGGCAGAGGTTGCAGTGAACTGAGATCGCACCACTGCACTTCAGCCTGAGCAACAGAGCGAGACTCCATTTCAAAAATAAATAAATAAATAAAATAAAATGAAAATAGGTAGCAACTGTATGTACCTCACAGAGTTATTGTGAGCCTTACCTGAATTAGTGCATGCAAAACACTTAAATGCCTGGCAGGTAGTAATCACTCAATAAATGTTACAGTGTGAGTGAAAATTTAGTAAGTCAAATTCTCCCAGGCATCTGCGCAGCATAAAAACCAAACCTATACTTGAAATCCAATTCATGTAACTGATTAAAATATTCACTATACCTCTAATTGGTTAAATCCTAACAATTTCCATTAAAAAACAGTATAAAATATTGGATTTTTTTCCAGCCTGTGAGATTCTCTAAAACATCTCAAACACAGAGAATGCATACACAAGCATCACAGTGAGGTGAACATTTGTAATTACATCTTGGTAAATATAATTTATACAAGGTATCATTAAAACTATATTAATTTCTTCATGGTTATCTGGAGTGGCAGACACTATCCAATGAAGGGGAACAGATGAATTTTGGGGTGGTCAATCCAGTGTTGTTTTCAGGACTGTTAGTCAACAACTTGAAATTGAGGTTCTAGATTTAGAGGTATTGGTCAAAGATTCCAGATGGGGGTGTGGAGGGATCGGGGAGACAGAGCTCCTGGGAATTCCACCGGGGCTACCAGTTAAGAAGCTGAGCCCTTGTAATAGCTGGACTCTGTCTGCCATTTAGTGGGAGCTCAAAGCCCATCCCTTTCAGCTGTGATTCATTTGCACAACCAAGGACATTCCCTATCCCTTACCAATTTTACCTTTTTACCTAATTTTTGTGATAACCCCTTTAAATGTTGCCCTGCTTGAGAGGATGGAATTTAACACTTTCCCACTGAAGAGTTCAGCTAATCTCTTTGCTTATTAATTAAATTCTTCAGCTCTTTTATATTTTACTTTCTCACCTGTCTAATATACAGACGAATAAGATAGAATTGTGATAAGCTAGCATTAGGAGAAATATCTAATGTTGACGACGGGGTGATGGATGCAGCAAACCACCATGGTACGTGTATAACTATGTAACAAACCCGCACATTCTGCACATGTACCCCAGAAATTAAAGTATAAAAAAAGGAATTGTGATAAGCTTTAAATGACATTTTATAAATTATAATTCTGGTAAATAGGAAGTACTCAATGAATATTAACTACTACTATTACCATTGTTATTACATTGTTACCTTTTTCAGCTTTTTTCTTTTCTTTTTAAGAGACAAATTCTCGCTATGGCACCTGGAACACTCAGGCTGGAGTGCAGTGGTGCAAACAGAGCTCATTGTAGCATTGACCTCCCAGGCTCAAGTGATCCTCCTACCTCAGCCCTGCAAGTAGCTGGGACCACAGGTGCACGTCATCACGCCCAGCTAATTTGGTATTTTTTGTAGAGACAGGGCTTTTGCCATGTTGTCCAACCTGGTCTTGAACTCCTGAGCTCAAGCCATCTGACTGCCTTGGCCTTCCAAAGTGCTGGAATTACAGGTGTAAGCTACTGCACTGTACCCGGCTATTTTCTTTTTAATTAAAAATATTTTTTTTCAATCCTGCTTCTTCTGTATAGGTTGCCTATTTTAGTGGCCATGTAGTAGTCCACTGGGTGTACCATAATTTACTTAACCTAAACCTTTTTTATTGGCATGTGTGTTTTCAATTTTTAAAATAATTATATACAGTATTATGACACACTAGTACATTTATCTTTGGGTATTTGTACAAGAATACTTTTTTTTTTTAAGACAGGGTTTTGCTCTGCCACCCAGGCTGGAGTGTAGCGGAAAGATTTTGGTTCACTTGTAATCTCGACATCCCTGGCTCAATTCATCCTCCCACCTCAGTCTCTCAAGTAGCTGGGACTACAGGTGCGCATCACCACACCTGGCTAGGTTTTATATTTTTTTTGTAGAGACAGGGTTTCACCATGTGGCCCAGGCTGGTCTCAAACTCCTATACTCAAGCAATCCTCATGCCTCAGCTTCCCAAAGTGCTGGGACTACAGGCATGAGCCACTGCACCTGGCCAGGATAAATTTCTAAAAGCAGACTTGTGTCAAAAGCCATGTACACTTAAACAGTGATAAGTATTGCCAAATAATCCTCCAACCTAGCAATTTACACTAGCCTCAACAGTGTACTAAAGAGATGATAAAAAGCCTGACTAGAATTCCTCACAAAGGGCAGAGAAAGCCATTCCAGGCAGTGAAAATCATACAACCCAAGTTACTGAACGGCTTTGGGAAAAGTCACAGTTTACATCTAGCCTCATTCCCCTCTCAAATCACGTAACTATATGTGAGCCAGGGACTTAGCGAAGTCACAAGATCTGTAGCTTTAGATTTATAAAAGTGGGGAACATACCATACATATTGCTTTGAGATCTGCTTTTATTTGTATTTATTTATGTTTTGAGATGGAGTCTTGCTCTGTCACCCATGCTGGAGTGCAGTGGCATGATCTTAGCTCATTGCAACCTCCATCTCCTGGATTCAAGCAATTTTCCTACCTCAGCCTCCCTAGTAACTGGGACTATAGGCACATGCCACCACGCCTGGCTAATTTTATGTATTCTTGGTAGAGATAGGGTTTTGCCATGTTGGCCAGGCTGGTCTCGAACTCCTGACCTCAAGTGATCCACCCACCTCAGCCTCCCAAAGTGCTGAGATTATAGCCATGAGCCACCACGCCTGGCCTGTAATCTGTTTTTATTTTTTTACATTTTAAAACAAGTAGGCAACTTTTTATATCAATAGATTTCTATATTATTGTTAATGGCTGCAGAATACTTTATATGAATCTACAATAGTTTATTTTTTCCTTTTTCTTTTAGATTATTTGACAGAAAACACAAAGAATATTCTTGTAGCTAAATATTTCCTTGCATCCTTAATCATTTTTCCAGGATAAATCCCCAGAAGTGGAATCACTGGGTCAACAGATAAATGCAGTTTCAGAGCTTTGGTTCATATTACAAATTACCCTCCAGAAAGATTGCTCGCTTTTTTTTTTTTTTTGAGACCGAGTTTTACTCTTGTTGCCCAGGCTGGAGTGCAATGGCATGATCTCGGCTCACTACAACCTCTGCCTCCCAGGTTCAAGCAATTCTTCTGCCTCAGCCTCCCAAGTAGCTGAGATTACAGGTGCCTGCCACCACACCCAGCTAATTTTTATATTTTTAGTACCGACAGGGTTTCATCATGTTGGCCAGGCTGGTCTCAAACTCCTAATCTCAGGTGATCCACCCAACTTGGCCTCCCAAAGTGCAGGGATTTACAGGCATGAGCCATTGTGCCTGGCTGGCTAATTATTATCAATACTATTCTATTGAATGAAAGTGCCATAATTTATCTAGCCCCCATACTGGAAAATTGAGCTGTCCCTATTTTTTTTAAATTACAAACAGTATTTTTTTTTTTTTGAGATAGAGTCTCACTCAATTGCCCAGGCTGCTAGAGTGTAGTGGCATGATCTCAGCTCACTGCAACTTCCACCTCCTGGGTTCAAGGGATGCTCCTGCCTCAACCTCTCAAGTAGCTGGAATTACAGGCACCTGCCACCACACCTGGCTAATTTTTGTATTTTTAGTAGAGATGGGGTTTCACCATGTTTGCCAGGCTAGTAGTCCCTAACTTCCGACCTCAACTGATCTGCCCATTTTGGCCTCCCAAAGTGCTGGGATTATAGGTGTGAGCCATGTGCCTGGCCTAAAATGATAAACAGTACTTCAGTGAACATCTTTGTGCATATATTTTTTTATACTTAATGTGAGTATTCTCACAGAATGTATTCCTAGAAGTAGAATTACTAGGTCAAAGGGAAGGAATATTTTTAAATTTAGTAGATATTATTAAAAAGCCTTCTAATAAAGTTTTACCACTGTACATTTCTGCCTACAGTGTATGAATACATATTTCCCCTATGAGTTTGTAATTAAGTTAAACTCAATTGGAAACATATGTCAAATTCCATTTCTTTCAAGGAATCGTAGGACTTTCAACAAATGAGTATAATATATTTACTATCCTTTGATCACATATTCAAAGCCAATCACTATGAATGTTAAAAGAAAACTGCATAACAGACCCATAGGGAAAATTAATGTCTTGACTTGCAGCTTATCAGAGACAGATGTTTTCATAACAGTTCATTTCAGTCTCCAAAGTAGATTTTTTTCTAGTAAATAAGCAATCAATAAATATTTGTTTAATGAATAAATGAAGGTTTAATGAATAAATGAAGGTTTAATGCTTTGGGGAACAACTTTGTGTGGAACTCCTTCACAACATTGTGCAATATTTTCTCAGAATGGAGTCCCAGAGATGATATTACTGTGTCTAAAAGTACAAAACATTTTGGGCTCTTGATACAGATTGCCAAATTTCCTTCCAAAAAGTCGTACCATTTATACTTTCCTTCAGATTTGTCTTCCTGCACAAATTAAAAGCAAATTAATTTGATAGTTGAAATGTCACCTCTATTTTATTTACAAGTATTACTTACTAATGAGGTTAGATGTTTTTGGTGCCTTTATTGCCAATTTGTTTTTCCTTTTTCTGAATGGACTATTCTTAGCTCAGTTGTATAGTTGTATATTAGTATTTTTCTTATTGACTGTTAACTATATACACATGAAGAATATTACCCTTTTGATATATTTGTGACAGATGTGTTTTCCTAGGTTGTTTTGATCTTTCTCTTTTCCTGCTGCTTTCTGGCACATTACTGTGCATTTTTCAGCATGTGCATTTGTTCTCCTAGTTGTCTTTTAGGCAAAACTGTAGCTAACTTCTGTTTTCTTAGCCCCTATTCCTCCTCTCCTGTCCCACTTAGAGTTGCTGATAAAACTTTATTTACAAAAACATCAGCCAGCTGGCCCATAGGCCATAGTTTGTTGTTTCGATTTTCAAAAATATTGCATTAATAGACCATTCTTGGTCGGGCTCAGTGGCTCATGCCTGTAATCTCAGCACTTTTGGAGGCTAAGATGGGAGGATCATTTGAGCCTAGATGTTCAAGACCAGCCTGGGCAACATGGCAAAACCACATCTGCACAAAAAGTACAAAAATTAGCTGGGTATGGTGGTGTGTGCCTGTAGACCAGCTACTCAGGAGGCTGAGGTAGGAGGATTGCCTCAGCTCAGGAGGTGGAGGCTGCAGTGAGCTGAGATTGAGCCACTGCACCCCAGCCTAGGTGATGGAGTGTGACTCTGTCTCAAAGAAAAAAAATTATTGGTCTTGATTACTACAATTTTGGGTGTTCCTTTAAATTTTGTGCTTTTTGCACCTCACTGTAGTCCTGGTCCTGCCTGAGGCCCCAGAATGCTTTATTTCCAAGTCCATGCAAGTTATGAGGCTCCTGCTATGTTCAGTTAGGTGGAGCATCCTGAAAAAAAAAAAGTTTATCAAAGCATTTCCAGCTTCAACTAAGGCACAGAATTATGTGACTTTCCTAGTTGCTTAATATTCTTCTGCTCTATTGAGATAGTTTGTTTCAAGACAGGCCTGGGGCACAAAGTGAGACCCCGTCTCTACAAAAAATTAGCTGGGCATGGTGGCACACCTGTAGTCTTAGCTACTTGGTAGGCTGAAGCAAGAGGATTAAATCCAGGAGCTGGAGGCTACAGTGAGCTAAGATTGCACCACAGCACTCCATCCTGGGTGACAAGCTATAAATGAATAGAGATGGTTTGTCATAAAGCTCATCATAATTGAAATGAGAAAAATCATATTTAATAGTTTTTTTGGCATAATGTATATTAAAATATGAAACATGATAAAAATAAGTTACATACGTTTCTTTCTTTCTTTCTTTCTTTTTTTCTTAAGAAAGAGTCTTGCTCTGTCACCCAGGCTGGAGTACAGTGGTGTGATATTGGCTCACTGCAACCTCTGCCTTCCGAGTTCAAGCAATTCTCCTGTCTCAGCCTCCTGAGTAGTTGAAACTACAGGGGCATGCCTCCACACCCAGCTAATTTTTGTATTTTTAGTAGAAATGAGATTTCACCATGTTGGTCAGGCTGGTCTCAAACTCCTGACCTCAGGTGATCCACCTGCCTCGGCCTCCCAAAGTGCTGGTATTACAGGCATCAGCCACCATGCCCAGCCAGTTTTATTTACTACTTTTGGGGTACAGATATGAATAATTATGATCATGTCCTTTAAAATAATAAGCAATGCTGGGCATGGTGGCTCATGCCTGTCATCCCGGCTACTTGGGAGGCTGAGGCAGGAGGATTGCTTGAGGCCAGGAGTTCAAGAGCACCCTAGGCAACATAGTGAAACCTTGTCTCTAAAAAAAAAAAAACTGAAAAAAAAAAAACACTACTTTGTATTTCTACAAATAATTTACACTTACCAGAAAGGAAATAAAACCACGGATTCCAGTAAATTCTCACTGGATACTGTTTAATTATGTTGGCCTAAATTACCACTTAAACTTAAGAGATGTTTGCCCTGATTTAATATGCAAAAGACCAGTTGTCCCTCGGTCAAAATGCAGATTTGAACTGCTTTATGGTAAAGCACTGTGTTCATTTTCTGTTGCTGCTGGAACAAATTACCAGAAGCTTAGTGACTTAAACAACATAGACTTCTTAACTTACAGTTCTGGAGTCAGAAATCCAAAGTGGTCTTGGTAGGCTGAGATCAGGGTGCTGGTAGTGGGCTCCATGCCTTTCAGGAGGCTCCGGCGGTGAATCCGTTTCCTTGCATTTCCCAGGTTCCAGAGGCCGCCTGCATTCCTTGGCTCAGGGTCTCTTCTTCTGGCATTCCTCTCCACCCTAAACCCCACTTCTGTTGTCACATCTCCCCGGACTCTGACTCTCCTGCCTCCCTCTTTCACTTAAAAGAACGCTTGTTATTACATTGGGCCCACCTGGAAGATCCAGGGTCATTTCCTCATCTCAAGATCCTTAATTCCACCTGCAAACTCCCTTTTTCCATGTAAGGTAACATATTCACAGATTTCAGGAATTAGAACATGAACATCTTCAAACAGTCATTATTCTGTCTGTTGTGGACACTATTTCTAAAATTTCTAATAATGAAATCAAAGTTGGAGTTATATCTCTGCAAAGGGATGAAGAAAGAATTCTTATTTCACTGTACTTTAGACCTTGGCCAAAAGCCAACAGCATTTGAAGACAAACTCTTTAGCTACTTGTTTTCTTAGAATTTGGGAAGTTTTGAAATCGAAAGGGTTCTGAATACCTTCTAAGATTTCACTCTATATAATATATAATCTCATCTATCTATGCTATGCTAGACCCCTATTAACTTTAACCAGGATCACACCAGGTTCAAGAGGCTGAAGAAGAGACCCAGAGCCAGCAAACGAGACACAGGATTTTATTTGGGGGAAGCTACATACAGAGACAATCCAGCAGTGGCTGGCTGGACAGAAGAACTGCAACCACTTGCAAAAGGCATGCAGTGAATATAGCACCCTCCCTCAGCACCCTCCCCCCAGCAACCTCCACTTGGCAACCTTTTCTTCCTTCCCTCCCTCCTTTTCTTTTCTTTTTTTCTTTTCTTTCTTTTTTTTGAGACAGAATCTTGCTGTGTTGCCAAGGCTGGAGTGCAGTGGCACGATCTCAGCTCACTGCAACCTTCACTTCCTGGGTTCAAGCAATTCTCCTGCTTCAGCCTCCCAAGTAGCTGGGATTACAGGCACCTGCCACCACACCCGGCTAATTTTTGTATTTTTAGTAGAGATGGGGTTTCACTATATTGGCTAGGCTAATCTTGAACTCCTGACCTCAAGTGATCCACCTGCCTCGGGCTCCCAAAGTGCTAGGATTATAGGCGTGAGCCACTGTGCCCGGCCGGCAACCCTCATTTCTTAAGTTATTGCTGCTGCCAGGTGCATCTGCCATTCAGGGTATGCTTAAGTTAAATTATTGCTGTCAGGTGCATCTGCCAGAAGGTCATTCTCAGGGTATGTGCAAGTTAAGTTATTGCTGTCAGGTGCATCTACCGTACAATCCAGAACATGGCAACACTGCTGAAGCCTAGGAAGTGCCTGCACACACACATAAGCTGTCTCCAGTAGCCAGAACAGCTGACAAAAAGATATTGAGAGCCTGTGTTTCACTCGTAGGAAAACCTTAGACCACACAGTGATTCCACCACTTCACATGTAGTTGTAATAGTTTCATGCTTGACATATAGTTCTAACAAGCTTGGTTATCTCATTTTCAATCCTTGGCTGATTTGAAGTAGAAAATTAGGAAGGCAAGAAGGGAAGCTCTAGGCAGATAAATTGACAGACCTAAAAAGACTTGAAGATTCTAGTCAATAATGTGCCTCATTTATATGATATAGTCAAGTGCAATAAACTTACACTAAATCTGTGCATTTAAGTCAAAAAAGGAAGGTGGGAAGGAAGAGGTGCTTTAAGTAAAATTTATAATTCTGAAACCTTTGACCAATCACCACCTCTCTGGGCTTTTCCTTATTCATATAAAAAAAGAAATATTTAGATTATTTAATGTCTAGGCTCCTGTTTACTGTAGAATTCTATGATTTTAGGTGACAACAAATAGCTTGTCAGCAAGGAGTCAATCAGGAGTATTGTGATATGAACTTTTTTTTTATTTTAGACAGTGTCTCATTCTGTTGCCCAGGCTGGAGTGTAGTGGTGCGATCATGGCTCACTGCAGCTGCAACCTCCTGGGCTCAGGTGATGATCCTCCCATCTCAGCCTCCTGGGTAGCTGAGACTACGGGTTTCATTTTAAAAAATGCCTGGCTAATTTTCTAAATTTTTTTGTAGAGACAGGATTTTGCCATGTTGCCCAGGCTGGTCTCAAAGTCCTGGGCTCAAGGGATCCTTCCATCTGGTTCTCCCACAATGTTGGTATTATTGGGATGAGCCACTAAGCCTGGCTTTTGGACTATTTCTTAAAAATTATATTTGCTACTACCACCACCCCTACTCTAGCGCTTTACCAGCACTTAAATACCTCCAATGTCTGGGATGATTAGGAGTGAGGCAGACAGGGTAAACACTTCAATCATGTCAGAAGCATCATTTTTCATAACCAGAATAACAAATATTTATGATGATTTAATCTAAACAGCAATTAATAAACGGCTCTTTTGTATGCCAGGCACTGTGTCAGGTGCTAAGTCTTCATGAGAAATAAATGTATTTTTATACGTTTCAGGAGGCAGGTGGAAAGCAATTTGGCAGCAACTACATTAAAACTTTTAAAATATGTAAATATTTTGATCCAGAATTCTTACTCCTAGAAGTTGTCCACGTTCTTGCTGCATGAGTGCGAGTGCCCAAAGATATCTTTTCAAACATGCTGATTTCTGCATTGTTTGTAACAGAAAAACACTGGAAATGACCTAAACATCCAACAGTAGAATGAGACCTACATATACCAATGTGAAAAGATGCCCAACAGGTACTGCTAGGTGACAAAAGAAAGTTAGTTGTAAGATTGTATTTTTTATTTTGTTTATATATAGATATGAGTATTTGTATGCAATATCTGGAGGCATATGCAACAATTCCTTTCCTTTCCTTTCCCTTTCCTTTCCCCCTTCCTTTCCCCTTTCCTTTCCCCTTTCCCCTTTCTTTTCCCCTTTCCCTTTCCTTTCCCCTTTCCTTTCCTTTCCCTTTCCTTTCTCCTTTTCTTTCCTTTCCTTTCTTTTTTAAAGACAGAATCTGGCTTTGTTGCCCAGAATGGAGTGCAGTGGCACAATCTCAGCTCACTGCAACCTCTGCCACCTTGGTTCAAGCTATCCTCCCACCTCAGCTTCCCGAGTAGCTGGAATTACAGGTGCACACTATCATGTCTGGCTAATTTTTGCATTTTTAGTAGAGACGGGGTTTTACTATGTTGCCCAGGCTGGTCTCAAACTCCTGGACTCAAATGATCCCTCTGCCTCAGCCTCTTAAAGTACTGGGATGACAGGCATGAACCACCCCACTGGCCAACAAACTATTAACAAGGGGAAGGATTATGGAGATTTTTCTATTTTTTAAAATAATGTTCATTTAAAAGTAATAAATGCATTACACAAGAAAAATAACAAAGGTAATAACAAAAAGAATAATACAAAATGAAAGGCAAGACATTAAATAAGACATTTTACAAATATGTTCATGGGGAAGTATTGAAAATTTATTGAAAACAACATGTTTTCCAAGAATTCAGAATGGATAAGTTGTTCCACCTGCAGCTTTCTGACTGAGCAGCTGGATGCTATGTTCTTTCACTCAGTTACCCCCTCTTTATCCTGTTTGATTTCCAGCTTTCAATAAAGCTTTTCACCTGATGCAGGATAATAGCGAGTGCATGTGTCCTGGTTTGTTTACCACGAGTCTCTCAGAGGAAATCATGTGCATCTGTCTGTTTACTCTTCCGTGGAACCTAGAAGGTCACCTCTAAAAATAATCTTGCTTGGTGTTAGAGCTTCTGTGACACAGAGGTACACACCTCACATGCTCTCCATAGTTAATAGCCTAAGCCAGGCATATCCAGTTCCCAAATGACTCAGATCAGAGAAGGAGGGGAAGGCAGCTGCCAGCTAAGATGTCCAGATACTAATTTCATTTAAGAACAGATACAGAGAAAGCCCTTTACAAAATGAGACATACTCATGGCCGCCTTTCTAGATCAGTGATGTTGAACTTTTAAATACGTTTATTAGCTTTTTGTATTTCTTTCTTTTGTGAATTTTCAGAGGAAATATTAGGAGAATTTCTGAACCAGAGCCCATGCTATGGCTATTTGATTTTGCAGTAGACACATATGAGTGCCTATCCACTGCCTCCTTCAACCCTGAAGCTCTTGTTGAAACAGGTGGGTCTGAGGAACTGTGCTTATGCCTGAGGAACACTTTCCATTTGCCCCTCACCTCTGCCTCACTATTCCCAGATTGAACCTTTTATTATCCCATGCTGGGCTGGGACTACATTATGAAAGGCCTTAAAAGCCAGCCTGCGGAGGTTGAACAAGGGAGTAAGATGTTGAGAGTTCTGCTTTAAGAGATTAACCCAGCATCAGTGTAAGAGACATGAGAGGGAAAGGTGAGTAGAGAAAGAGATCAAGAGGTTAGAAGTTTTTTAGAAGTTAGAAGTCTTTTGCTGGCTGGGTGCAGTGGCTCACGCCTGTAATCTCAGCACTTTGAGAGGCTGAGGTGGGTGGATCACCTGAGGTCAGGAGTTTGAGACCAGCCTGGCCAACATAGTGAAACCCCGTCTCTACTAAAAATACAAAAATTAGCTGGGCAAGGTAGTGGGTGCCTATAATCCCAGCTACTCAGGAGGGTGAGGCAGGACAATCACTTGAACCCAGGAGGCAGAGGTTGCAGTGAGCCAAAATTGTGCTGTTGCATTCTAGCCTGGGCAACAGATTAAGACTCAATCTCAAAAAAAAAAAAAAAAAAAAAAAAAGAAGTCTTTTGTCAGCTGCTCTGCCTATGTAGTAGCCATTCTTTTATTCCTTTACTTTCCTAATAAACTTGCCTTCACTTAAAACCCTGTTGTCCAAATCAGAAATAATGAAAGCCTGAACTAAAGCCATGAGGAGGAGAGAAGTAAATAGAAAGACAGGAATTGAAGAAGCACATCTATAAAATTGTATAGCTGATTGGATCCAGGATGTAAAGGAGTTCCATAGGTCCCAGAAGATTCCAAGATATGTGCTAGGAAATTGGTAGTGCTGCTGTGGAGATGTTCCACGCTGGGCTTTACTTCGTCCTCTTCTGCCTCTTCAGGGATCTCATGCCAACAACTGTTTTGTCATCTATCTTCAATTATTTACTGCCATTGATTCCTTTCCATTTAGGCCTATTTAAGAATCTCCACATTTTAGAAACAAAATAAACCAAAACAAACCAAAATAAACTTTCCCTCTTGAGAGGAAGAATAGACTACTATTGTCCTTATCATAGAAGTAGGGAGTCAAGAGACATTATCCATGATTAATAGAATGAAAAAGGGAGCTTAAGTAGCTTGCAAAGAGGGCCAGTGGAGAGACTGAGAATGGAGATACAACCACTTTGGAGGAGAGGGGAAAGAGAGGAGTGTAAGTGAACTGAATTCTCATCCACTGTATCAGGAGCTTAATAGAGAATGTCTAAGGCTGATAAATCAAGAAATAGACCTCCAGTGATCTGGAGGTTACTACAACACAGAAGCAATTCAAAGTGCTTGCCTCTTCTCTTGGGAAAGGGTGGCTCAGGACTGTTGCTTTTTTGAACCATTTGCCATGTATTTCTTTGATGAAAATTTTAAAGCTTTTTTTTCCTTTTTTTTTTTAACATATCAAAAAGAACCTTTATTACTTTGATAGTAGCATCTTATGCTTCCTTGCCAGATGCTTTTGGAGCAGGTGCTCCCTGGGACAGCACTTTTTGACACTTCTGAGCTTTCAGAAGAGGTCCTGCCTTCTGGCCTATGGCTTTCTGAGCAGGAACCTTCTGGACTGGAGCTTTTTTGCCCTCGGTGGTCATCTTTTTTGCTGGAACTTTAGAGCAGGTGCTTTTCTGGAAGAAGCTTTTAGGAGAGCTGCCTTAAGAAGCTCTCTAAACTGATTATTTTTTATTTTTTATTTTTTGAGACAGAGTCTCACTCTTGCTGCCCAGGCTGGAGTGCAATGGCACAATCTCGGCTCACTGCAACCTCCGCCTCCTGGTTCAAGTGATTCTCCTGCCTCAGCCTCCCGAATAGCTGGGATTACAGGCATGCGCCATCACGCCTAGCAAATTTTGGTATTTTTAGTAGAAAAGGAGTTTCACCATGTTGGCCAGGCTGGTCTCGAACTCCTGACCTCAGATGATCCACCTGCCTTGGCCTTCCCAAGTGCTGGGATTACAGGCATGAGCCACCGTGCTTCTAACTTAATTCCTGATTATTCTTTTCCTCATTTTATTTGCCTTCATGGCTTTAAAACAATTAAAAGCTGTCATCTTGTCTTTCCTTTCTCTGGCTTCAATCTTCTCGGCATCGTGTGGCTACCCATTTTGCATTGAGGTCTACCTGCTGTCAGGCTTGTTGGATATACTTTTGGTGGGTACTATGTGGGAACTTGAGGATGAAGTCAGTGAGCTGCATGCATTTGAAAGACATGGCCTATCTCCTTACCTGAGTGCAAGGTCCATCAACCAGAGCCCTGTTTTCATCAGTAACATCTACAACTGTGACAACTTTCCAGCATAAGGTCCAGAGGAGACATAGGCCAACCGGCAAACCTCCAGGAAGTGCCTAAACATCACGACGGCGGCGTTTGGCAAGAAGGAATGGGGAGAGAAGCCTTTAAAAAGCCTCCCTAAATTCACATCTCCTTATGGCTACCATTTTTTCTCTTCTTCCTTGAAATGTATCTTTAATATAATAATAATAGTAGTAGCTAACACTTACTAAGTTATTGTTATGTGCCAGGCATTGGCACATAACATTCATTCATCAAATAATTTAATCTTTGAAGTAAGGTTATTGCAACTAGACATGTTTAATGAATTGTCTATTCTCACCATCCTCATTTGCTCACCATCCAATCTCTTCTCAGTATACCACAAACTGGCTTTTGCCACCCAAACTCCACTTACACTATCAAGGGCATGACCTCCCTATTGTTGAAACTGGTTACACTTGCAGTGGCTTTGGTTACACTTGCGGGGTGTGTGTGTGTGTGTGTGTTTTCTACCTTCTGACTTCTTCTTCACAGTTCTCCTCTAAGGTCTTTCTTCTGCTGCCCACCTCCTAAATGTTGGTATTCCTCAAAGTTCCTGCTCCAGCCTTCATGTCCTCTCACTTCCTGTCTCTTTGGATCATTTATATATTCCCATTGCTCAAGTTGCCTCTGATGACACTCAGACCTCTGTGTCTATCCCAAACAGTTCTTTCTCCTGAGTTGTGAACCCATATATCACTGTCTATCCTGATCTGGTGTCCCATTGGCACCTCAACTCAACAAGTCCTCAGTGAAATGCATCCTCATTCCCTGACACCTGCCTTTCCTCCTGTGTCCCTTTCTCAGTGACTCCACTACCATCCACACAATTGCCCAGCCTGCAAATGTAAGTCCTTAGCTGCACTGCACATCTAGTCAGCCACCAAGTCCTGTGCTGTCATCATCCCACATAGCTCTCTAGTACTCTACATCCAGGGGGCCTCTCCCTTCTTTTGCACCATCATTATCCTCTCTCATCTGGACTAAGCCAGTGGCTTGCTCAGTGTCTTTCCACCCACAGTAAGCCCCTCCAGTCCATTTTCCACATGCAGTCAGAGTGATTCTTTCTCATATGCAAACCTGCACCTGCCACTCCTCCACTTAAAAGCACTGAATGGTTTCTTGCACCTTCAATCTAGACTCCAGAGGGCCTCTGCTTACCTCTTTCCCAGGCTCCTTCTGCACTGGCTCCTACCACGCTAAAACCACGTGCAGCCTCCCAGCTCTCTCTCTCTCCTGTTTTCAGCCATTTGCACTCACTGCTCACCACCTCCTCCTACCTTGTTCTCTTTCTGTATAATTTCTACCAGTCCTTCTTGATTCAGTATAGATGTCCCTTCTCTGGCGGAGTTTTTCCTGACCCCAAGACCCTATCCCAGCACTTCCATGCTACTGTATTTATCCATATCTTCTCTGTCACTGAACTGCCAATCTTTTGAAGATAGATAGTATGTAATCTACCCTGGCAGAGAGCTTTAATCTATTGAATGAATCATGGGAGGCAGATGTATGGATTGGAAAGAGCATGGAGTCCGAATTCAGGCAGACCTGGATTTGGGTTTCTTTTTTATTTATATGTATTTATTTTTTGAGATGGAGTCTCGCTCTGTTGCCCAGTTTGGAGTGCAGTGGCATGATCTCAGCTCACTGCAACCTCCGCCTCTTGGGTTCAAGTGATTCTCCTGCCTCAGCCTCCCAAGTAGTTGGGATTACAGGCCTGCACCACTATGTCCAGTTAATGTTTTTATTTTTCATAGAGACAGGGTTTCACCATGTTGGCCATGCTGGTCTCGAACTCCTGACCTCAGGTGATCCACCCACTTCGGCCTCCCAAAGTGCTGGGATTACAAGCGTGAGCCACTATGCCTGGCCCTGGATTTAGGTTTTCTTCCTCTTCTGGGTCTTGTCTTTTCCAGGTGTAAACTGGAGACTGGTATTCCTTCCTCCCAGAGTCACTGTGAAGGTTAGGTGAAGCTCCTGGCACAGGAAGGGCATACGGGCGCTTGTAGCTACTTGTGTGTTCTCTTCCCCTACTCACAGCAAGTGGGAACCTTGGTGGTTTGAAGGCAGTAAGGATGAAATTAGAGGTGGGTCATGCAGGGGGCGAGGCTAGTGGGGAGCTGTGAATTGGGCCTGATGTGGGAGCTGGAGGTGCAGGTTTTGAGTTGTCAGTTTAGGGGCCCTGAGCTGAGGCTTTGGAGTAAATGAGATTTCCCAAGTGAGACTGGCTTGGGGGAAGGCTCAGACCTAGGGAGCAGTAAAAAGATCAGCCTTCGGGCTGGGCGTGGTGGCTCACGCCTGTAATCCAAGCACTTTGGAGGTCAAGGTGGGCAGATCACCTGAGGTTGGGAGTTCAAGACCAGCCTGACCAACATGGTGAAACCCTGTCTTCAAAAAAAAAAAAAGAAAAAAGAAAAAACAGAAAAAAAAAATCAGCCTTCGAAAAGGCAAGGGGAGGAAAGGCCTGGGTGGCAGAGACAACCAGGATGAGGAGGGGGAGAAATAACAGCTTACACACTGCCAAGAGGTGGAGAAAGTACCCGTGGGTTTGGACTGAATGAGGTCATTGATGTCCTTGGAAAGAGGATGTAGGTGATAGTTTTGTGTGGTTAATCATTTGTTCTAGGTCACAGAAGAAACAAGGGGGCCATGTAGGACTGAGAGTTCCAGAGCAAAAGCCATCTGAACCGATAAGCAGGGAAGGAAGAGCTGAAGAGAGCAGCGGCATAAATGCCCTGAAAACTAACAACCACAGGGCTCACAGGGGCACCCTGGCACCCACACACCGGGCCCTCCAGAGTCCCTCCCCATCCCCACTGACTCCTGATCCCTCCCAAGGATACCAAGGAATAACCCGGCCCACGTGGCAGGAGGATGCTGGTGAGGGATCTACAAAAGCAAACTCTTCTGTAGAAGAGTTTGGAGTTTTTGTCTGATAATAACCTTTCATTATTTTCTGTGTCAGGCCTTGTACTCATTACCTCATGTACTCCTGACAACATTCCGTTAAAATATTATCGTCTGTTTACTAATGAGAAACCCAAGGCTCAGAGAAGTTAATTAGCCCGTTGGAAGCCAAATGACTGGCAAATGATGAGCTAAGATGAACCTGGGATCTCTGTGACTCCAGAGCTCCTGCTGTTAACTGCTTTGCTGGGGAGGGCACTGGGGAGCGGATGGAGGAAGGGCTTCAGAAGCCTTAGTCTGGGACTCCAGGGAGAGGCATGGGAAGGCCTCTGGGAAGTTGAGGAACCTGTCTGTGTACATAACTCACTTTCAACTCTGCAGGGCCAAGGCTGGAACCATCTAGTGTGGCACAGTCCCAGAGCACTCTTTGTACCACTGGAATGTTCTTTATGCTGTCTGACATGGTGCCACTAGCCACTGGGGCCACTGAGACCTTGAAATGTGTCTGCTGTGACCAAGGAATAGAATTTTTAATTGTATGCATTTTAATTAGTTTAAATTTCAATTTGAAAACTGATACTGGATTTAGTTATTGGAAAAATTTAAGTATATTTTGAACAACTTGGTGTATAAAACTAATTTTTCAATTTTTAATTTTATGAAGTCTAAATACAGATAAAATATTTCTTTTTTATTTTTTGAGATGGAGTCTTGCTCTGTTGCGCAGGTGGGAGTTCAGTGGCATGATCTCGGCTCACTGCAACCTCTGCTTCCCAGGTTCAAGTGATTCTCCTGCCTCAGCCTCCCAAGGACTGGGATTCTAGGTGCCCACCACTCCTGGCTAATTTTTGTATTTTTAGTAGAGATGGGGTTTCACCTTGTTGGCCAGGCTGGTCTTGAACTCCTGACCTCAAGTGATCTGCCCACCTCAGCCTCCCAAAGTGCTGAAATTACAGGCGTGAGCCATTGCACTCGGCCAGATCAAGCATTTCTGATGAGAATTTAGCATCTGAATTGAGATTTGCTGTAAGTGTAAAATATACTAGTGTTCAAAGACTTATGAAAAAAGAACATCAACTAGTTCATTAATAATTTTTAATTGACTCCCTGTTGAAATATTTTTTATATACTGTATTAAGTAAACATTATTAAAATTAGTTTCACTTGTTTTTCGAAAAAAATGTTTAAATATGGCAACCAGAAAAATTTTAATGAAATATGTGGCTCAAATTATATTTCTTTTGGATGGTCTTGACCCAGACGCAGAGTCCTGGTACTAACAGAAGTTCCACTTAGTGATGGGGTTAGAGAGGCCTTTCCCCCACTTTTACTACTCTTTTTTTTTTCTTTAAAGACAGGGTCTTGTTCTGTCACCCAAGCTGCAGTAAAGTGGTGTAATCTTGGCTTACTGCGACCTCCGCCTCCAGCGCTCAAGCAATCCTCACCTCAGTCTCCCTAGTAGCTGGGACCACAGGTGTGAGCCATCATGCCTGGTCAATTTTTGTATTTACAATTTGTAGAGATGGAGTTTCACCATGTTTCTCAGGCCAGTCTTGAACTACTGGCCAAAAGTGATCCTCCCACCTTGGCCTCCCAAAGTGCTGGGATTACAGGCATTAGCCACCTTGACTGGCCTCAGAGTTTAATTTTAAAAGAGAGCAGAGGTCATGTGGATGCTTCACATAAAGGAGTGACTCACTGACATTCAATTTCAGTCCTCTGGGATGGAAGAATTTGGCTTTCCAGGAGTCTCTATTTAGAGCTAGCTGTTGGTAGGTATCCCCCTGTGTACCTTACTTCTTAGTCTATCTTTACTTCTTAGATTTCTAGGATTGTCCTAATTTATATGTTCTGACCATGTAACTACTCATACTCGTCCAATCTTGAATCCCAGTGTAAGCTTCCAAAATGTGCATATGCAGGGAATGACCAGTTCTGCTTCTGTATCATGTTGCTCTCCTTATTCTTGAATATGATCTTTCAAAACTCAGCAGGGGTTGCAAGACACCTGCAGCTGCAACTCTGTCTTGCTCATGCCACAAAACAGAGATGACATCATTGAGTGAGAAACTAAAACACTGAAGATGGCACATTTCCAAAGTTTCTGCTCTCCAAAGTCCCCATTATAAGGTCATGTGCTAAAATACCTTATGTAGCCTTGATCTAGAGCAAATTAGCCTCAGTCTCTTTATATGTAAATTGGGAGAAATAACAGAGACAGAGTAGACTCATATTGTTACTTGGACGACTAAATGAATTCATATATGTAAAGTGCTTAGCCCATTGTCTAGAACACAATAAACCATCAACTCACTCTACGTTAACTATTAATATAAAATAGGTGTAGGATACTTCTAAATGTGTCAGAACTCATTTGGTCACATGTGATAGACACCTGATTCCAATTAGAATGTTTATTGGAAACATACCAGACTAAAAAAGTTAGAACAAACAGACCCAGGAGAGCTGGATACAGCTGGACCTCAGAGCTCCGACACTGCAGGCACTTTCTGTCTCCTCTCTGTGTGTCTGTGTCTGTTGGTTTCTTTCTCATTCACTGCAAATGGGCTTCCTCATATGGCCAGAAACCAACAACTCCTGAGCCTATCTCTTGCAACTTCCTGCACTAGAGAGATGTTCTTCTCAGCTATAGTTTAAAAAACAACAACAAAAGTCAGGGGAAGGACTATGTGTGGCCTAGCTTGGGCATCCATCCTTATACAAGTTCAACTTTGACCATGGGAACCAGGACATATAAGAGCATGATTGCTCCTGTTGGAATCCTGTGGTTGAGATTGGGGATTTGGATAACAAGTTCTCAAACATAAGGGAGGTTGCTGAGCGGCCCCTTGCCGTGCTCATTCATTGGCTGGGACTGCAGGAATGGAAAAGCATGGCCTCAGCTCAACAGATCTCTATTGAGAGCTATCTATTGGTGCAGCCGGTCTTAAAGGTGCTGCAACTGGAGGCTGTCAGCTGACTGATCTCCTTGCAGTTGATCATTCAGTTCTTTCTTGAAGGGAAATGCAAACAGTGCACCTATCTGTGGTTGCCATGAGCCACCCCTTGTTTTGATTCATGAGGGCTCTGCCCTCATGATCTAACCACCTCCCAAAGGCCCCACCTCCTAACACCATCACCTTAGGGGTTAGGGTTTCAACACAGGAATTTGGGAGAAGTCCATGATTTTGGGTCACAAGTAGCCTCTGTCTCTGCTACCATGGCCACCCCTTCACATGCCCATTGTGCCCATTCCAACAACAAAGCTTGTACCCACACACTGAGCTGACCCACCCGCAAACCAAGCATGGGCTTTTCTTCCTTGGTCAGTTGGTCATGATGTTCCCCAGGACCACAGGTGTAAGCTGAGGTAGGGACACTAGTGCCCTTACCAGGCCCAGATGTCCCCAGTCAAGTTATACTGGGATTACCCCAAATTATCGATCTTGCAGCCAGGAGAGGAAGAGGGCACAGCTTCTTAGGGGGTACCAGTTGCCTGGAGGGGAGAGGCCTCTGCAGTGTCTTTCTGCACAGGGAGGGGTGGGCCACCTCTGCAGATCCTGGGAGCACCAGGGAGTCTGCAGATATGCCATCTTTCAGGTCATCCACCCAGATTTTCCCATCCTATGCTTCAGGGCCCCAGATTTTCTCAACTGGGGCACAACAGACCTGCCTTGACCAAGCATTCAACCATTTTCGGGAACTTTGACTCTGACTCTCAGATCTTGAGTTTGTTCCTTAGCTGTGCTAACTCTTTCACCCTATAAATTACTGAAGAGACCCTCTGGTTCTCACACTTAGCCATAACTGTTTGTTGACTGCTCTCTGTTTACAATGCTTCCTCTGTAGCAGGGATTCCCAACTCATGGGCCACGGACTCATGGGCTGCACAGAAGGAGGTGGATGGCAGGCAAGTGATCGTTACCACCTGAGCTCCACCTCCTGTCAGGTCATCAGCATTAGATTCTCATAGAAGTCCAAACCCTATTGTGAACTGTGCATGTGAGGGATCTAGGCTGCGCATTCCTTTTGAGAATCTAATGCCTGATGATCTGTCACTATCTCCTATCACCCCAGATGGGACCATCTAGTTGCAGGCAAACAAGCTCAGGGATCCCACTGAGTCTACATTGTGGTGAGTTGTATCATTATTTCATTACACATTACAATGTAATAATACTATAAATAAAGTGCCTAACAAATGTAATGCACTTGAATCATCCTAAAACCATCCCCTACCCCACCCCAGTCTGTAGAAAAATGGTCTTCCACAAAACTGGTCCCTGGTGCCAAAAAGGTAGGGGATGGCTGTTGTGTAGGATGGCAATGCAGCTTTTGAGCAATCAGCTCACTCCATCACTCCCATGTGAGGTGCCTCCCCTCCCCCAGGTCCCCACGCTTTCCAGGGCTTGAATCCTCTCACCAGCCAGTGTATTCTCCACTGGGATGTCACTCTCAAGTCACTACTGAGGGTATTTTTAGCAAATGGGCTAACCCTTGTGACTGGGACTATCCCTGCCCACATACCACTTGGGATATGGTTCTCCTTGCCAGCTGGGAGGCACGCAGTTCGGTCCCCAAACAGAGCTTGTTGTTTCCGACTGCCTTCAGGACCAGCTGTGCTGATGGGTCCTTAGGGAAGCAGACATCAAGGCAAAGTTAGAAGGGGGAGAGATTCGTTGTGGATAATGTAATATCTGGTAAAGGACAAGAGGGAAAAGGAGCGGGAGTAGTCAGGGAAAGTCTCTAGGCCATGGTGCAGGTCTGACACCTGTAAAGGCAGAGGAGAAAGGAAGGAGGGTTGAGCAGGAAGCGCCTTAGGCTGAGGTATAGCTCTGAGAAAAATCCTAGAGGGGTTCCTCGCTGGGCTGTGCTCAGACACTGGCTGGGAGCTTTCTGGGAAGAAAAGTCTGTGGTGTGTAGGGACTAGAAGGAGGCAGGAGAGGGGTTTTGGTAATATGTTTCTTAATCTGGGTTTTATGTGTGTGTTCATTTTATAAATTTTTATCAAGTTCATTTCTGACATGAGAAATTCATGTGTGCTATATTTCAATCTTTTAAAAATCATGAGTTTCTGCCTTTGGCTTCCAAATAGCCTTAATAAACAACCTTAATTAGGATTTTGAAACCCAAACCCTAGGTGGGGATAGTCTTATATTGAAAAAACAAATTGGTGGCCAGGCGTGGTGGCTCACTTCTGTAATCCTAGCACTTTGGGAGGCTGAGGCAGGTGGACCACCTGAGGTCAGGAGTTTGAGACCCACCTGGCCAACATGATGAAAATACAAAAACTAGCTGGACATGGTGGCACATGCCTGTAATCCTAGCTACTAGGGAGGCTGAGGCAGGAGAATCACTTGAACCCAGGAGGCAGAGGTTGCAGTGAGCGGAAATCACGCCACTGCACTCCAGCCTGGGTGACAGAGCAAGACTCCATTTCAAAACAACAACAACAACAAAACAAATTGGTAATATACCCAGATGGTCTTAGAAATATATAAACCAATTTCTAGAAATGTATTATATGGAATAAACCACACAATGTATAAAGTCTTAAGTAAAAAGATGTTCATTATTACACTCTTTATAGTAGTGAACATTTGGAAATATCGTTAAGTTTGCATCAGTAGAGAAACTGCTGAATAAATCATGCAATGTAATACAATGGGATACAATGAAACGGTTAAATATAATGAGGTGAGAATCTATATTTCATGGCATGGGAATATGTTCATGATACAACATTAATAAATGAAAACAAAGCACAAATATATGCTTAATATGATCCATTTTACCAAAAATGTTTTAAAAAGCATGTTTTTGTAGTTAGAAGAAACACTGAGTATTCTACATAAAATATTAATAGTGTTATCTTTGGCCAGTATATTAAAATGATTATTTTAAAAAATATTTTTAATGTTTAATGTTTCTGTTTTTTTATGATGAAAATTTAATTCAGATGCTCCCTGACTTACAATGGGGTTGTATCCTGATAAACCCATCATACACTGAAAAAGTGGAAAATGCATTTAAGACACCTAACCCAGGCCAGGCACAATGGCTTACACTTGTACTTTGGGAGGCTGAGGCAGGGGGATCATGAGGTCAGGAGTCAGAGTCCAGCCTGGCCAACAGAGTGAAATCCCATCTTTACTAAAAATACAAAAATTAGCCGGATGTGGTGGTGTTTGCCTGTAGTCCCGACTACTTGGGAGTCTGAGGCAGGAGAATCCCTTGAACCTGGGAGGTAGAGGTTGCAGTGAGCCAAGCTCTCGCCTGGGCAACAGAGCAATACTCCATCTCAAAAAAAAAAAAAAAAAAAAAAGACACCTAACCTCCTAAATATCATAGCTTAGACTAGCCTACCTTATACATGCTCAGATCACTTACATTAGCCTATGGTCGGGTGCAACGTCTGGCAACACAGCACACCGTAGAGTATTGATTATGTGCCCTCACGATGGTGTGGCTGATCGAGAGCTGTGGCTCATTTGCCACCCTCCAGCATTGAGAGAATATCGCACACATTGCTATCCTGGGAAAAGATCAAAGCCCAAAATTCCAAGTATTGTTTCTACAGAATGCAGATTGCTTTTGCACCATTGTAAAGTCAAAAACTCCTAAGTCAGATCATCATAAGTTGAGGATTGTCTTTTCTAGTCAGATGCCTTCCCCTCCAAAACTATTTTTAAAAAATAAACACATTGGTCTCTCTCTCTCTCTCTCTTTCCATATATATATGGAGAAATTATACATATATATATATATAATTTAAAAAAATTTTTTTAGACAGGGTCTCACTCTGTCGCCCAGGCTGAAGTGCAGTGGCGTGATTATGGATCACTGCAGCCTCAACATCCTGGGCTCAGGTGATCCTCCCACCTCAGCCTCTTCAGTAGCTGGTACTATAGGCACATGCCACCATGCTGGCTAATTTTTGTATTTTTTGTAGAGACAGAGTTTCACCATGTTGCCTAGGCTGGTCTCTAACTTCTGGCTCAAGCAATCTGCCTGTCTAAGCTTCCCAGTGAACCACTGTGTCTGGCTTGGTCTATATTTTTAAATGTGTAATTGATCTAACCCTCAAGGTTTCTACTGAGCATCTACAAAGAGCAGAACTTTGTGCTAGGACTTTATGAGGATTTTTTTTTTTAAGGAGACTGAGAGAATGTCCCTTACTTTGAGAAGTTTATTTTCTTCTTAGCGACTTAAGATTAGACACACACAAAATTAGAGAATTATTCAGTAGATAATAATAATAACCAGGTTATGAGATATTTTAGGGTAGGGAATCAAAGCTTACTCATCGATGTCCACCCATAGACTTTCACATTACCTAGAATATGAGATAGAAATTCCATTTGTATTAGTTGGCCGAAAAGGAATTAATTAATGAATAATAAATGAATGAAAAAATGAACACTGGATGAGTCATTGATATGATTATTGATATTTTAACCAGCTTACACTTTTGTATTTAAGAATATAGTGCCTTTCACTTAAAATACAAAAGGGTGATTAAAATAACAATAGTCAAGACTTGGTAAAACATTTTTTTTTCCTTGACTTACCATCACTCCGAAAATATCACTGGAGGATTTTGTTTCCACCCCTACAACTCTGGGCTCTGCATGACTGAAGGGGCTGGTATGGGAGTGCACTCTTGCCAGGGGATGCAGTGAACTACAGGCTATGGCTGCCACCTTTGGAGTCCTCGGAGTGTCCTATGGATACTTTGGAGTCCTTGTGTCCGGGGGGCCAGGAGGCAAGCAGAGGAGTCACCATCTTGGCAGAGGTCATTGTCCCTGATCAGCAGGTAGAGGCAGGGCTCCTGTTACATAGTGAGGATGAGTTCAAGGTATTTGGAACCAGGGAGTATTATGGGCTGCTGGATACAGAATTGGCAATGTTATTCGAAATCATGTTTCAGCCACCATCTACAAAGTGATGACTCCTGAATCCTTAACTCTTTCATGAGTTTCAGGCAAATATTTTAAACAGCAAACTTGATGGTGACACCTGGATGTTACAAAGGGGTAACAACACAGTCACAGTTGAGCTCATTCTTTATACTAGCCTGTTCCTCCTTCTCCTGCTAATGCCACTCATGCCAGAATCTTAAGTCATCCTAGATTTTATGTTTTCCCTCAGTCTTCACATTCGATTTGTTGCTAAATCTTGTTAGCTAAATCTTCTGTAGCTTTGGAATTTGATTTTTCCTGCCCTCTGGCCTCCTTCCCTCCAGCCATACTTCCTTACCATCCATCTTTATTATCATTCTCAAAATGATCTTTCCAGAATGAAAATTTAATCATGCTTCTCTTCCTTAGATTGTCTAATACCACCTCAGGGCTGTAGGTTGAAGCCCACACTCCTTGGTTAGCCTGGCTTATATCTGCCATGATCCGGTCCTGTCTGCCTTGCTTATCTTCTGCCTGCAGTGCTAAAGCTCCTAGTGATGGGGACTGCATTCTCCACATCTTTGTAGTTCCAGTGCCCAACACAGTTTTGGGAACTTAATAGAGATTTTCTAAATAAATGAACAAGAAGATAAGACCTGAAATGGGCTTTTAAGATTGAGCTGGAAGGATAAAATATAGATAGAAGATCCATTCTGTGTCCTTCAAACAATTATTGTGCTACTATGCTGAGCTTATTAATGAAAGAGATTCCTTGTCACTTAATATTTTTATCTCCATGGCCTGCCAAGTGCTTGGTACATAGTGGGCATTCAATATACTTTGGACTCATTGATAAATAAATCAACAAATGGTAGTGTATTGTATTCAGCCAAGCAAACTTTTTTTTGGGGGGGAGGGGGTAATTTAACAATTAATTATAGAGCAATGAATTTGAGGAAGAGATGAAAACTTCATTCTTTGTGAAGGGGCCACTATGCTGGCCAGATACCTGAGCAAACAGGTCAGGCCTCCAGGCAATTACATCAAGCACATTTCTCATTGCCCAGAATGTGGACTTGCTATTGGAGAGGACACCTGTCTTCCTGAGGTCAGTGGCTCCAGCATTAGATTTATTAACTGTAACCAGATCTGGCTATAGATGCTGCCAAAACAGGGATATCCCGAGGTGCTATTACTGGATGCTAATTTTGGATAAATACCTCCTTGATGTTTTAAGTCTTTCAAAATGAAGACTGCATGCTCTAGTAAATTATAAATATGATTGAACTTTCCATTTTCAGTGAATAGTTAAACTCATGTTTTTTGTAGTTAGCATATGGAACGGACATGCTGGCATTTTTATACTTATATTGAGGGTCAGAATAAAGTATTTTACAAGGTCCCAGGAACTTGTTTGCAAAGTAAAGTGTTCTGAAAAGTTACCCTGTTACAATATGATCACTCTCTTTGGAGAACTTGCAAGTAAATTTAGTTAGTTAAAGCCTCTGCCAGCATGCTTCTAGAACGGAGAATAAAAAGGACATCTCCAGTTGCCAGTTGCTTTTATCTGTTGCTTCTCCTGATCCCTAATTTGAAGAAATTCCATTTTGCTGCAGGTTCACATCTCTGAGTTATCTTACCCTTGGACTTTTCCCCAACGGTTAGAGTCTCTTGAGCTTGTGAGGAACTCAGTGGTTCATGATATAGTGACTTGCGCTCAAAATACAATAGGGTAAGCTGGTTAAAATATCAATAATCAAGACTTTGCAAAGCTTTTTATTTTTCCCTTGATAGGAAGGGTATTAATCGACCGTATTAGTTAAATGGGGACACTAAGTCTTAAAATTTTTCCATTGTTAAACTAAAATGTGGCCAAATGCTTTCTACTATCATGCCAACATGAAATGACTTTTCTTTTTTTTTCTTTCGTTGAGACGGAGTTTCACTCATGTTGCCCAGGCTGGAGTACAACGGCATCATCTTGGCTCACTGCAACCTCTGCCTTCCGGGTTCAAGTGATTCTCCTGCCTCAGCCTCCTTAGTAGCTGGGATTACAGGCATCTGCCACCATGCCTGGCTAATTTTTGTATTTTTAGTAGAGACAGGGTTTCTCCATGTTGGTCAGGTTGGTCTTGAACTCCTGACATCAGGTGATCTGCCCACCTTGGCCTCCCAAAGTGCTGGGATTACAGGTGTGAGCCACTGCACCTGGCCGAAATGACTTTTTTGCTTTCAGCCTAACTAGCTAGAAACTTCAACAAAGCTTAAGTCTTAAAGTGAGATGGTTTCCTTTTGACCTGATGGGGCAGAGAATGAAGAGATGAAAAGGAAGGAGGCCAATTTTATTCATCCGGGTGACCAAGAGGATGGGAGGTTTAGGGAAAGATTTCCCCAGAGATGATAGGGTGCCATTTACAGTTCTCTAAAAAAATTATAAGGCAATTTCATTTTTAATGCTTTTGCAATCTTAATGTATTGGCTTTTTATAGCCCTGAGCTGTGTGCATCCCAATGTCAAAGTGGGTTTCTATAGATCATCCCTTCCTGCTGTTTCCAAAATGATTTCTTTCTTAATTTCTAACTTAGGATTTCATTTGAGAACAATGTGAAATGCCTCTGACTAGTTGTGAGCAAAGCTGGTCACCTGACGCCTTCAAAGTTAGTCAAGAGCAAAGGCAGCCTGGTTGGAGTTTGGCACCCTGGAATATTGATGAGGCAGGCACAGAGTAGCCTGATGGTTAGAGCCTTAGCTCTGGAATCTAGTGAGCTGGGTTTTGCATCTGGGGCACACTACTCACTAACTGTGAGCCTTGTGCAATTTGGTTAGACTCTCATCTGTGGGAAGGGAACAACAGCAGCACCTACTGAGTATAACAGTGCCCAGCAGATAGTAAATGATTGTTAAATCTTACTAACTAAAAAGGGCTGGGCACCGTGGGTCACGCATGTAATCCCAGAAATTTGGGAGGCCAAGGCGGGCAGATCACAAGATCAGGAGATCAAAACCATCCGGGTCAACATGATGAAACCTCATCTCTACTAAAATACAAAAAATTAGTTGGGCGTGGTGGCATGCACCTGTAGTCTCAGTAGTCCCAGATACTCAGGAGGCTGAGGCAGGGGAATTGCTTGAACCTGGGAGGTGGATGTTGCAGTAAGCTGAGATTGCACCACTGTACTCCAGCCTGGCAACTGTGCGATAATCCTTATCCAAAAAAAAAAAAAAAAAAAAAAAAAAGAAAACAAGCATTGAGCATTGGCAGCAGTGGAACATTTTCTGTAGTAGGCCCTGTGGCTAAAACAATGTATAAGATACTCGTTTCATCCTTCCCTGGCTGGTTGGAGAGAAAGGATATATCCACATGTATGTTTATGTAAACATATGTAAGTGATGTGGCATGTGTGTGAGAGGACGAGGAGTCAAAGAAGGCCTGTCAAGGAGACAGACAGGAGGTTGGCCTTAGAGGAGAAGCAGGAGCCAGATGAGCTGATCACAGCCAGAGGACATGCTCAGCACTGTCACAGTTGCATAAATGTCAACCTCACTGAACATCTCAGGTACCTCACTGGCTAAGAATTCATGGGGCAGGAAAGAGGGGGAGGACTTAAAAAGTCATTGACTGATTCCTCCTCCTCTTCTTCTTCTTCTCCTCCTTCTTTTCCTTCTTCTCCTTCTCCTTCTTCTCCTTCTTTTCCTTCTCCTTCTCCTTCCTCCTCTTCCTCTTCCTCTTTTATTTATTTATTTATTTTGAGACAGAGTCTTGCTCTTTCTCCCAGGCTGGAGTGCAGTGGTGCGATCTCGGCTCACTGCAACCTCTGTCTCCCAGGTTCAAGCGATTCTCATGCCTCAGCCTCCTGAGTAGCACATGTCAGCATGCCCGGCTAATTTTTTGTATTTTTTAGTAGAGAAGGGTTTCACTATGTTGGCCAGGCTGGTCTCAAACTCCTGACCTCATGTGATCCACCTGCTTTGGCCTCCCAAATTGCTGGGATTACGAGTGTGAGCTACTGTGCCTCACCTATTATTATTTTGCTGAGATAGGGTCTCACTCTGTCACACAGGCTGGAGTGCAGTGTGTGATCATGGCTTACTGCAGCCTCAACTGCCTGGGCTCAAGCAATCCTCTCACATCAGCCTCCTGAGTAGCTAGGACTACAGATGTGTTCCACAACCCTGGCAATTAAAAAACATTTTTTTAAAAAAAATTCACAGCCCAGCTATAAAGTTTCCGATAAAAAACATTTTTTTTATATATAGAGAGGGTCTCACTATGTTGCCCAGGCTGGTCTCGAACTCCTGGCCTTAAGCAATCCTTCCACCTCACCTTCCCAAAGTGCTGGGATTACAAGCATGAGCCACCACACCTGGTGACTGATTTTGTGTGTGTGTGTGTGTGTGTGTGTGTGTTTTGAGATGGAGTTTTGCTCTTGTTGCCCAGGCTGGAGTGTAGTGGCACGATCTTGGCTCACTACAACCTCTGTCTCCCAGGTTCAAGCGATTCTTCTGCCTCAGCCTCCTGAGTAGCTGGGATCACAGGCATGCACCACCATGCCCAGCTAATTTTGTATTTTAGGTAAAGATGGGGTTTCGCTATGTTGCATAGGTTGGTTTTGAACTCTGGACCTCAAGTGATCCACCTGCCTCGGCCTCCCAAAGTGCTGGGATTACAGGCGTGAGCCACTGCACCCGGCCGTGACTGATGTTTTATCTTAACTGAATATTTTCAGTTTGGTCATTTGAAACCAAAAATTTGTTGCTGTTTAAAAATACTTACTGTCTTTAACTGAACTAAATATGTTGTCAAATGCAGAACATAAATAATCTGCTACAACAAAATAAAAAAACTATTGATGCACCTATATGTGTCTAGTTTTCTTTGGGAATAATATAAATAGATATGATCCTTGGCTTTAAGATTCAATCAAAACTCTGAGCCATCCAAGTTTATATATACTTTAATAAATCACACTTAAGGAAAGGTGTGTGGTTCAATGTAGTCCAAGGGAAATATGATAGTAATTTCAAGCAGGTTGGTAGCAATGAAGAAAGGAAGAAGTGTATACATTCAAGATCTTCTTAGTCTATTTTATACATAACATATTGTGAGAACAAGCTAGTCAGTAACATTTTCCAAATGACTCTTCTCTATGGACAGTAAAGGTATTTGGTGCTCTACTGTAACCAGAAACTGTATCAAAAGTTAGTAAAAAAATAAAAATAAAAACCGAAAAACACTGACATAATATGGGTAGAACTACTACGTTGTCTCCTTTGGAATCCTCCTCATTCATTTATTCAAAAATTAAAATGTTTCCTGCTGTGTGCCATGTGCAATGTGTTAGAACTGTATGTACAAAATAGTTTTGTTTCCTTCTGTCATGGAGAAAGACAGATAATAAACAAGTAAGCAAGTAGATCACTATATAATTACACATTTATCTATTTACTCATTTATGAAATAATTATTGAGCACATACTATGTGGGTTTGGGAATACAAAAAAGAGCAAAAATAGACTTGTCCCTCACTTCATAGCATTTACTGTCTGAGGGAAGAGATGACGTACTCAAGGAGCCATGCTAGAGAAGGTACAGTTGCACCTGTGTTAAGAGCTGTGAGAGTATACGTAACAAGGTAATGTGATCTCACAAGGAGGTCAAGGGAGGCTTCCCTGAGGACACTGAGAATCAGTGGAGAACTGAAGGATGAGGAAGAGTTAGCTAGGCAAACGGAGGGAGAAAAGAGCATAACGGACAGAGGAAACAGCACGTGGCAGAGGCCATGGTATGTCCTAGAGGCTGCAAGACAGTTAGTGTGGCTGGAAGAGGAAGATAAACTTGTGGAGGAGACAGAGAGGGAGCAGCAGCAGGTGAATGGGAGGAGGTGGTTTCAAGAAGGACACGGACAGCAGAGTCAGAGGTTAATACGAGAGCTGAAAAATGTCCCCTGGATTTCACAACATGTAGATCCTTGGTAAGCTCAGTGGAATGACCGGCCAGAAGCCAGAATGGCATGGCTTGAGAGTGAATGGAAGGTGAGGAAATGTAGGGATCAAGAGCATTGATCAGGAATTGCATTTGGCCACATGTAATGGAATCTGCTGAAGATAGCTTAACTATATTGGGTTATTTCTCTCACATAACAAGAATGACTGAGGTTGACAGTTCAGGCTGGTGCAGTGGCTCCACAATGTCATCAATGTTCTAGAATCCTTCATCTTTCTGCAATGTATTAGTATTGGCTTTTTTTTTTTTTTCCATTGTGAGTGCAAGAAGGCTGCTAATTCTCAAATCAGTGTTTCAGATAGGAAAAAGAAGAAACATCGAGGGGGAAAGGTCTGGTACCATTTCAGGAAAGCAAATATTTGCTATAAATTCCCAGATGACTTCAGCTCACAAATCACTGGCCATAACTGTGTCACACGGCCACTCCTAGCTGCAAGGGAGGCTGGGAAATGTAGCTCTTTAGCTGGACCCATTGCTGCTCCCCTCCCACAAATCACTTTTTGTTAGAAAGAAGGGGAGATGAGTTTGGGGAAGGTAACTATAGCAGCTGCACAGCAAATACAAATCACACATTCAAAAAGTGTGTCCATAAAGGGAAGGAGAGAGATGAGATGATCTTTGGAAGGGGATGTGGGACTGAGAGACTTCTTTAGAAATGGGTATGAGGCTGGGTGTGGTGGCTCTTGCTTGTAATCCCAGCACTTTGGGAGGCCAAGGTGGGTGGAGTTTGAGACCAGCCTGGCCAACATAGTGAAACTCTGTCTCTACTAAAAATACAAAAATTAGCTGGCACTGTGGTGGGTGCCTGTAATCTCAGCTACTTGGGAGGCTGAGGCAGGAGAATCACTTGAATCTAGGAGGTGGAGGCTGCAGTGAGCCAAGATAGCGCCATTGCACTCCAGCCTAGGCAACAAGAGTGAGACTGTCTCAAAAAATAAATAACAAATAAATAAAAATAAAAATGGGAATGACTTGAATGTTCTGAGAGCTCAATTCAGAGGATCTAATCAAGGTAGGTGGGGAGAGATTGAATATACAAGAGCAGAAAAAGATAACTGATAAAGTAGTGCTTCTTAGAAGCAGGAAGGTAATGGACTCCAAATCAGGAAGAAGGGGTTAACATTAAAGAGCAATCAGTATAAATTCTCTATTGTAACAACAGGAAGGAGGAAAGGTAGGCTTATATGTTTTATATTGAGAAGATTGGGCTTCTATTTCCTCTACAACGTAGGAGGTGAGGTTAGCTGTTGCCAGTGAGAGGGTAAGAGGGGGTGGTCAGAGATTTGAGAAGTTAAAGTTGGAAATCACTGGTGTGGAGAGTGATGAGTCATTTGATCTGAGACATTTAGCAGCAGACATTTCTATGATGGTAATGATATGAACTGTCATATTTCCCAAGTGGACCAGTGACTAGCATGAAAGGTCTTTAAAAGTACCTAATTGATGGAATCAAACACTTATGAACATAATGAATTTTCCATGCTCTACCTAATAAAAGCCTAATTGTTCATGTTCCGGTTGAATGAAAGAGATTTTCTCTACACTGCTCAGGGAAGAAAAGTTTAGTAATCTTCAACTGCTACAGAAATGTATTCATGGATACTAAAGTATTATGCAAAAATGAAAAGTCAGAAAATCCAGGGACAAGCTGTACCACACATACGAATCCTTGGATTTTTAAGAAATGGGGAAAAATTGAAGAAGTATGTATTTGTGTGTGAAGGGCACAAATCTAAGGAAAAATTGGAATAGAGCAAAATTACAATAATCATATATTCTGGAACACTTTTATAAAGCCAAAATTATCTTTCAGTACTTTTTTGGTCCATCAGGAATAGATTTGGAGTGTCTAAATTGGTGTGTGTATATAAATTACTGCATTTTCTTACATGCTAACAAATTCCAGTTCAACCTGAACTTGACATGAAAAGTCTGAAAGTGCCTTATAATTAAAGCTTTAGGCATATTCAACTGCATCTTGAGGGGATACATTATTTGAGTTTGTGGAAAGTTATGTCCCCTTGACAAAAATCTACTGTGCTTCATAAATTGAGAAATCCAGTTATCTGATTGTTTTAAATGAGTGGTATGAAGATTAAAAAGGGGTAAAGAGAAAAACAGAATCAATATTTAGCTTTTACTGACAGAATATAAAAGATGATTGTATTAGTCTGTTCTCGCATTGCTATAGAGAACTACCTGATGCTGGTAATTTATAAAGAAAAGAAGTTCAATTGGCTCACAGTTCGGCAGGCTGTACAGAAAGTAAAGGAAACTTACAATCATGGTGGAAGGCTAAGGGGAAGCAGGCACGTCTCACATGGCTGGAACAGGAGAGAGAGAGAGAAAGAAGAGGGTGTTGCTACACACTTATAAACAACCAGATCTCAGGTGTGGTGGCTCATGCCTGTAATCCCAGCACTTTGGGAGGCCTAGGTGGGTGGATTGCTTGAGGCCAGGAGTTCAAGACTAGCCTGGGCAAGATGTTAAAACTCGTCTCTATTTTAAAAAATATAAAGAACAACCAGATCTTGTGAGAGGTCACTCACTATCATGAGAACAGCAAGGAGGAAATCTGCCCCCATGATCCAGTCACTTCCCATGAGGCCCCTCCTTCAACACTGGGGATTACAGTTTGACCTGAGATTTGGGCAGTCACGTAAATCCAAACCATTATCAATAATGAACTTTCCTTTAATTATTTTTTCAGACGTAATCTTAGGTCACTTTTTCTTGTGCTACATTATTTTATAATTACACATCATATATATATATATATATATATATATATATATATATACATTTTTAAGATTACACAATAATTTATTTGTTGAGTCTCCTCTCCCCACCCTTGCAGTCTCTAGGTCACTTTTTCCACTTGTAGATTTTGTGCACAAGCCCCAGAAAGATAGCTGGGGGCAAGGGTGCTGCGTACTGTTCAGTGAGACCCGTAATGTGGTTGTAACTGTCTTCCTCATACTGCAAGAACGCGGCCGGCAGATCCAGCTCCTCATATAGTGCCTTCACCTGGGCCACCTTCTCAGCCTCCTTCTGCCCGTAATTTTCCTTCAGGATCTGTACTGTTCTGGAGTGGCCCGTTGCAGACACTGAACTACCAGCCAGCTGCATCTGTTGTCCTGGATGTCAGTGCCAACTCTGCCAGTCACACTGAGGTCCCTAAAGAGGTCAAGGTAATCATCCTGAATCTGAAAGAACTCTCCCACCTCCGGCAGGATCTTCTTGGCATTGGCATGCTCCTTCTCACAATCAATTCCTGCCATGTACATGGCTGCAGCTACAGGAAGGTAGAAGGAGTAGAAAGCCGTCTTGTACTTGACAATAGATTTGTACCTCTTTTCAGTGAATCTGCCGAGATCCGCATTGCCCTGGGGGGCTGTGATGAGGTCCAGGGTCTGCCCAATCTCAGTCTGATAGGAACTCTGCAGGAAGAGCTCAATCAGGTTCGGGTAAGAGGGCTGCTCCCGGCAGTAGAGCTTCAGCAGGCAGTAGATACATGCTTCCAGAAGGACAGCATCATTGATGGCATCCAAACCCACGCCTGGCTTCTGATACCAGCAGATTTGTCCCCAGCAGGTGAGGAATGAATCCATGATGTCATCTGCTACCAGGAAGAAAGCTTGCAGCAGTTCCACACACCAGCCCACAGACAGGGCCCACTGGAGACTATCAGCATCCTGTTTCCTTGGCTCCACCAGCTCCCGGAACACCACTAGCACCGTCAAACCCCGGTGATACTTGCCTCCAATGGCATTGTTCTCCAGGACCTCCTTGAGCCAGGCAATGGCATCTCCTGTCTCTGGGTGCCCCATCTCATCCTTAGTCAGCACCCTAATGATCTGGGAGAAGTGCTGAATGAAATCCTGCTTTTCTTGGGCATAAACATCTGATTTCTGTTCTCCATTCATTCTGAGGGAGGAGCAAAGGGCTCTGTTCCTGGATGCCGGTTCCTGCTCCACATCTTATATTTTTAAAGAATGTTTAAATTTTAATGTAACTGCTTCCCATTGCTACTAAGGGAGATGCAGTAAGAAATCACCGGAAAAAGGCAGGGTTCAGTCATTCTATAGCTCAAGCCCAAGCAACATGGAAAATCAGAAGGGAAAATGCATGCAATAAATGCTAGAATTTTTTAAAATGACTTTGTATTCTGCTATCTATGAAATGCTTTACCTGTGAAAGACCTACCCCCTCCCCATCTTAATAGAGTAATTGCTACTTAATTTCTATCATCTCAAATATTGATACCCAATTGGAACCCAGTCCATGAAAATGGACTTTTTCAAGACCCCGACTTCAAAAGATTCTTTTGCCAAATGTATTTCTTGCATTTGATAGTGACACATAACATTCTCTTCTTCTGCTGCTAGAAATGGAATTTTATCTAGATTTAATCTATAATTTTAACCAATTCTGTAATTATAAGTTTCCATTTGCAGCATTAAAAGCAAATTCTACTTCTGATTATATTTCAAAAGGTCAGAGCCTTCTCTTAATGTGTTTTTCTATTTGTTGGTCTCCTTGTTTCACATATTTGTTGTCAAATGGTATGTCTGACAATGTCTTTTCAGTTAAGTATTTTTCCTAATAACTGATCATGACAATACGTCTGGCCACAGGATTCATACTACTACAATGTTAGACCAGATTCATCTAAGTAGTGGGGTGCTGTGGTAGCTTTGCCCAACTGAGTAAATATTTGGCCTCTTGTTAGGTGTTGCTGCAATCACAAAAGTAGGCCTTTATGGCAGTTCCATTCCTAATTGGACAGATGAAGGATTCATCCCTGAAACAACTGGCAAATAATCTGAGGAAAATCTATCCATACATGTGAAACTATAGTGGATATCTACCTATTGCTTTTGCCTTTCTAATCTCGATTCCTGCCTCTTCTACTGACAGCACACAGATAGTCCCTGGGGAATCCATCCCTTCCCACTCTTGATCCATTTGGCTTGGATGGGACTATCCCACTCCTTAGATCCAGGATGAATGTGCAGTTCATGCCTGGCTCATCTTTGCATTTCATCCACTTGACAATAGTGATTGGCTTCAAGATGAAAACATGACTCAAGAGAGTCCAATCAGAACTCATCCCAAGACTTGCTGGAATTATTTGAAAAGCAAAACTCTCTGTCTTCCGGGGTTATTAAGTGAGAAGGGTACAATTCTGGAGCCACCGGTAGACATCTTGTCTCTACCTATAGAAAGCCTGCTTGAGAGTGAAGCCAAGGATTTTATATCTAGGAAAACAAACTCAAATATAAAGGACACAAACAATCTGCTATCAGGAAATATGTTGTCATGTGCCTTTCCTCAGGAATATATTAAAGAATGGGCCAGCCGGGCGCGTTGGCTCACGCCTGTAATCCCAGCTCTTTGGGAGGCCAAGGCGGGTGGATCACCTGAGGTCGGGAGTTGGAGACCAGTCTGAACAACATGGAGAAACCCTGTCTCTTAAAAAAAAAAAAAAAAAAATTACATATACAATTACAGAACTAAGACAAATGAGTGTAGAAAGAGAGAGTATAGCATGTAATGGCTACATGCTCTGTCTAGTGTAGTTAAAGAACAGATGCTTTTAAGCAGGGGAAATGGAGACAGCACAGGCAAAAAAATTAGCTGTTTTCAGTAAACACATCAGTGGTGGTACTGTTAGTGTTGCTAATAGCATCGAAACTATGAGTTACTCTAATTCTCTCACTCCCTGTGTTCTTGAGAATCAGGATTCTTGGTGTAAAAGAAAGAAGATATAAATGTGATAAAGAAGAAGGTAAGTAAAAATGCTGAATTTGAATTGGAAGTGTGTGCCTGCACAAATTTATGAGATGCTTTATCTTTAAAAACTAGATATACGTTTCCAAGGCCTGTCTACTGAAAAGGCCTAAAAATATTGATCACCCTAGAAGCAATAAGCATCCCTAGCACCTAGATTGTTGTCTTGAAATACCATCTCTCATACTGGTTGGGAAATGGCCTCTAACCTGATCCCCTAAGAGCCCTGCTGCTACCCAGCCCCTCTAGAGATCCTCAAGAAACACACACTAAAACATTAATACATACTACTGTAGGGGGCCTCAGGACCTTTCTCCAGCCCTGTGGCTGGTGTCCATTCTGACTAGTTGGCTTCCCACACCCACAGCCATGCCCTTTCCAGCTGAATATCTTCCCACCCCCATCAAGAACATCATGAACTTACCTTTGTCATGCAGCATGCTAGGATATTCATTGCAGTATCAGTCACTTCTTCTATAATCTGTCTTTTAAAAACATAATTTTTCTTCTAGAGAAGTCAAAGAGTGGCTGGGTGCAGCGGCTTATGCATGTAATTCCCACACTTTGGGAGGCCAAGGCAGGAGAATTGCTTGAGTCTAGAAGCTTGAAACCAGCCAGGGTAACATACTGAGCCCCTGTCTCTAAAAAAAAAAAAAAATTTTAAAAAAATTACTTGGGTGTGGTGGTGTGTGCCTGTAGTCCCACCTATTTGGGAGATTGAGGTGGGAGGATTGTTTGAGCTGGGGAGGTCAAGGCTGCAGTGAACCATGATTGCATCACTACATTCCAGTCTGAGAGACAGAGGAAGACCCTTTCTCAAATATATATATGATATAATCATATATGTAATGATATATGATACAAAATATGTTATTATATATATCTTTATTATATATTATATATAACTATATATTATATATAGTTATATATAATAAAAATTTCTTCTAAATCAGTTTTGTGGAAAAAAAGAAAACAAAAAAAAATAAATAAAAGTTAAAAGAGTGGAAAAACCCAAATCACTTCCTTATGTCTTCTTTTTTTATTTTTTGTAGAGACAGGAGTCTCACTATTTTGCCCTGGCTGGTCTCAAACTCTTGGCTCAAACAATCCACCCACCTCAGCCTCCCAAAGTGCTGAGATAACAGAAGTGAGTCACAGGGCCAGGTCAAGATGGGGTTTGAGGCTGTACCCAATTTAATTCCACAGGCAATCCATCAATTACCGTCTATACATTCCTTCAAAAAACAAAGTAAAACATTTCAAGTTAAATTCTGACCCTTTCTAAAGTCTCAAAGGATTTTAAAAGTAGACAGGATTTTTAAATGTATGTTTTGTCCACGTGTGGTGGTGGCTCATGCCTATAATCCTAGCACTTTGGGAGACTGAGGCAAGTGGATCACCTGAGGTCAGGAGTTCAAGACCAGCCTGGCCAACATGCTGAAAACCTGTCTCTACTAAAAATACAAAAATTAGCCGAGTGTGGTGCCTGTGATCCCAGCTGCTCTGGAGGCTGAGGCAGGAGAATCGCTTGAGCCCACGAGATGGAGGTTGCAATGAGCCGAGATGGCGTCACTGCACCCCAGCCTGGCCGACAAAGTGAGACTCTGACTCAAAAAATAAATAAAATAAATGTTTTTATCATTTTTTCCTCCTGGTTATAGTTGGTGGATGTCAAATCACCAGTGCTCTGGAATTGGTTTAATATGATCTGATATCACTATTTGTTCCCCATACTCCTTTTTCTACGGTCATTTACTCTAAAGCATAATTTCATAGATTAAGATTTACTGAGTTGTATATTGAGCCAGTTGGCAAATCATTAATTTTAATACATCCAGTTATAGAATTAGCATTTAAATTTTTTCTTTTAATTGCTACTTCAAACTTTTTGGATCTTGACAGTTATTCACCTTCCTAGTAAAAAGCTGTTTAACAATTTTGATATATTTTAATTAAAAATACCTATATCCTATTTACAAGAGACACAAATAGAACAAAATGCCAGCTGGGGGCCGTGGCTCATGCCTGTAATCCCATCACTTTGGGAGGCCGAGACAGGCAATCACCTGAGGTCAGGAGTTCGAGACCAGCCTGGCCAACATGATGAAACCACATCTCTACTAAAAATACAAAAACTAGTGGGGCATGGTGGCACATGCCTGTAATCCAATCCCAGCTACTTGGGAGGCCAAGGTGGTAGAATCGCTTGAACCTGGGAGGCAGAGGCTGCAGTGAGCAGATTGCGCCATTGCACTCCAGCCTGGGTGACAAAGCGAAACTCCATCTCAAAAAAAAAGTCAGGGAAAAAGTTAAAAATAAAGGGATGGAAAAAGATTCAGTAGGAAAATACTAATGAAAAGGCAGATATAGCACTTTTATACTCATTCTACTTGGATAATATTCAATATAGCAGCACTGCAGTATCATCCACATATAGTTGTTTTATGGAGTAAGTAATCTGAGAAAAAAACAGGTAATAGAGATGATTTTCTAAGCACACTGTATGACCCTTGCTTTATCCCCACCCCATTGCCTATTGCATCCCCCACAATTCAATGGGCTCCCTGTTCCAGTTTCCCAGTATTTTTACATCCACTTCCAATGGACTCTGGACACATCCCTTCAAGTCTTTCCTTCAAAATCTAACACTGAATAAAACCAACTACACCTGCAACTGAGGCTCAACGCGCCTTAAAGTCAACACCTTAATCTTCGCCCATGCCCAGTGACACCTTGGCTAGGCGTTGGCCCCCTGCAAGCCTGCCCACATCAACTCCAGCTGGATTCCATCACAGACCTGAACTCAGGCTGAATGTCCATTTAGTGAGAGGCTTTTCAGGATCCTGAGTCTCCAGCCCAGTCTCTGGACTCAGCACTTGGGCTCTGAGCTTTTTCTCCTCTGTGCATGATATAAGAGCCCACCCAACTGTGGTAGTTCTCCCTCCTTTCCCCCTCAACTCCAAACAATTACATTTATACCCAGGCTTACTTTTCCTAAATACTTATTATGCTGAATGTTACCCTCTTATTCTGTGCTAGGCATTCGATCACCAACTCTAGTTTTCTTTAAAATAAGTTTTGACTATGATCCATAGTAAAAAAAAAAATATATATATATATATATATACACACATATATATATATATTTACATTGTGACAAGGTATAAGGTTTTCTCTAAATAATACTTTATCCCTTACCATGTGGCAATGCAATCTGATACTTTCTTTTTTATTCTATTTTTAAAACTCAGCCATTAAATCGATTTCTTTAACCACTAAGGGGTCAAGACCCTCAGTTCGAAAACACTTGATCTAGAGAGACTCTTTTGTCCCTCTAACACTTTGTTGGTATATTGTTGATCAGAACCAGGTCAGATAATATGAAAGTATATCTAAAGCAATCACTGCCTTGTTTCCTGGATTTCCTAAGGAGCCATCCTTACCTATAGGACCATAGTCCCCAGGGTGTAAAAGATATACTTTCAGTACTATTGTTGTTGGAAATGGTGGAGACTTATTTAAAGCCTTCTAGAAAACATTTACAATTTGAAATCTTGTTAAAGACCGCAGGATTGAAAGTGAGGCAACCCAAGTCCTTGTCTCAACCTGCCACTGATCACTGATCACTGGGAGATAAATCACCCAGCCTCCCTGAACTAAAGGGTCTCTATCTAGAGGACTGTATATAAATCTGATGATTCATTCACTCATTCATTTGATCATTCATTTGACAAATGCTTCAGTAACTACGTACCAGGAAGGTAGAGACCTGGCTGTCACTGTTCATCTGACAATTCAAGCTGGAGGAGCCCCAAATTTATCACCCATTGTATGTCATAATATGCCCGGGTTCTTCATTAAATTTGTGATTCATCATTCACCACAGGGGAATAAACTACTTCCTATAAGCACAGTATCCAGAAAAATAATGTTCATTTATATACACAATTTAATACAAATCTAAGATGTTTAAATACTATATTGTATCTAATTTCGTTAATGGTTTAATTAATTCTAACAGGAGCCTACTTTTATTTAAATTTTATGAATTCTTATGCAAGTTTAATTTAAAATGTCCAAAATGTGATTTTTGCTCTAATTGGTTCTACTTTTTTTAGAGGGTACAGAGTCTTGCTCTGTCGCCCAGGCTGGAGTGCAATGGTGTGATCTCAGCTCACTGCAACCTCTGCCTCCTAGATTCAAGCAATTCTCATGCTTTAGTCTCCCAAGTAGCTGGGATTATAGGCGTGGGCCACCATAAGAAACACTAATTCTTGTGTTTTTCTGGAGATTTGCCATGTTGGCCAGGCTGGTCTTGAACCCCTCGGCTCAAGTGATCCACCTGCCTCAATCTCCCAAATATTTTATTTTCTTCTCCACCATTTGTTAACTCCTTTAGTTGAACTGTAACACCAGATGAGTTCTCACAGTAAGTGGTAAGAATGTTACCAAAAGCCATTTCTACAGCAACATAGGCAGTGATAGCTTAACTTTACATAAAAGAGATTGTGAATTACGTAAACTATTACACAAAACCCAAATCAGACGTATCCCCCAATCCCCAATTTAGCATTATTGCAAAAATATCCACAGCTACTCCAGTACCACTTGATGGGAGGAGGGTAAGTGTGATGGAGGAGGAGCCAGAGTTACCAGACCACAGTCTTAATTGATTGCCAATTTTACAAAGACACACGGCTGCGTGAACACATCATGAGGGACCCCCCACTCCCAAGCTTTGGAGGGAGCTTGGACAAGTCAAGGGGTCTAAGCTTTACTAGCTTCATGGTAAATCTGCTCCTACACATATCATTTATTAAATGAAGGAGTGAATATGGTGAGGCAATAGTCAGCATGGCTCCAGAGTTAAATGAATCTGTGTTTGATTTTTAATTCCACCATTTACTAGCTGTTAGTAAACGACTTAATTTCTCTGTGCCTCAGTTTTTCAATCTGTGAAAGGGGATAATAATATCTATCACATACGGCTGTTCTGACTTATTAAAAGACTAATGTATAAAGTGTGTTAAAAAAAAAAAAAAGAGCAATATAGGCGGGGCGCGGTGGCTCACGCCTGTAACCGTAATCCCAGCACTTTGGGAAGCTTAGGCAGGCGGATCATGAGGTCAAGAGATTGAGACTATCTTGGCCAACATGGTAAAACCCTATCTCTACTAAAAATACAAAAAGTAGCTGGGCATGGTGGCGCTTGCCTGTAGTCCCAGCTACTCGGTTGCAGTGAGCAGAGATCTTGGGCCACTGAACTCCAGCCTGGCAACAGAGCAAAACTTTGTCTCAAAAAAAAAAAAGATAAATGCTTATGTGAAGATGATGATGATGACTGTGCTGTATCAAATATGATAAATTCTCAAGGGTTGTTGAGGGGTTTAATAGTTTTTGATGCTATAATAAATGTTCTCAAACAACTGTGACTTTTGAGTTCCTTTGACTTGGATTTTGTTTCCAAAATTTTTCAAGATTCTGCAATAAGATCTGGCAGAAAAATGACTTAAAGAAGTTTTTAGACTAGGCACAGTGGCTACACCTGTAATTCCAGCACTTTGGGAGGCTGAGGCAGGAGGATCACTTGAGGCCGGAGGATCACTTGAGGCCAAGAGTTCAAGAACAGCCTTGGGCAGCATAGCAAGACCTTGTCCCTTAAAAAAAAAAAAAGCCAGGTATGGTGGTGTGCACCTGTAGTCCAGCTATTCTGTAGGCTGAGGTGAGAGAATCACCTTAGCCCAGGAAGCTGAGGCTGCAGTAAGCCATGGTCATGCCACTGCACTCTAGCCTGGGCAACAGTGTAAGACCCTGCCTGCCCTGCCCCCTTAAAAAATATTCTCTTTTGAGCAGAGAAGTAGCACAAACAAACAAGGAGTCAAGATAGAACAAATGGCAAAACTTCAGGAAATATTTTCATATTCCCAAGATCCAGCGATATAACTACAGTTGACTCTGGAACAATGAGGGACTTCGGACACCAATCTCCAGCATAGTTGATAATCTGTGTATAACTTTTGACTCTCCCAAACTTTAACTATTAATAGCCTACTGTTAATCAGAAGCCTTATGTATAATATAGTTAACAAAAATGTTGTATGTGATATGCATTATATACTGTCTTCTTACAATAAAGTAAGCTAGAGAAAAGAAAATATTAAGAAAATCGTAAGGTGGCTGGGCGTGGTGGCTCACACCTGTAGGCTGAAGGGGGTGGATCACTTGAGAGCAGGTGTTTGAGACCAGCCTGGTCAACATGGTGAAACCCCATCTCTACTAAATATACAAAACTTAGCTGGGCATGGTGGCGCATATCTATAATCCCAGCTACTTGGGTGGCTGAGGCAGGAGAACAGCTTGAACCCAGGAGGCAGAAGTTGCACTGAGCTGAGATCTCGCCACTGTACTCCAGCCTGGGCAACGGATCTAGACTCCACCTCCTCCCCCACAAAAAAGAAAAGAAAATTATAAGAAAGAGAAAATATATTTGCTATTCATTAAGTGGAAGTGGATATTCATAAAGGTCTTCGTCCTTGTCATTTTTATGTTGAGTGGGCTGAGAGGAGGAGGAATTGGTCTTGCTGTCTCAGGGGTGGCAGTTCTGTGAGTTTTTTCAAATTGTTGCAAATTTTCAAAAAAGTTTCCAATATATTGATTGAAAGAAATCTGCATACAAGTAGACCAGCACAGTTCCAAACTGTGCTGTTCAAGTGCCAACTGTAAATTTCATGCTATTGCCAATTAATTCCAAGGGCTGTGATTTCCCTTAGCTTCATCTCTGCTCTGTGGCCTCCTATCCATCTTGTATCAACTAGAGTCCTTTGCACAATGTTAGCGCTAATTTCCATGAATTTTCCTATTCTATGTCCTTTTGTAAAACCTTCCTTTGTTTTGCATAACTAAAAGTTACAGTAGCAGGAAAAGCTTAGGATGGGAGAAACATTCTGCCACCACTTCTTGGCTCTGTGTAGAGTGGCTCCCTCACTTCCCTATCAGAGTTTTGCTAGTGTTTGGAAGTGGCCAGATGCTAGACGTAGGCATCTTGGAGTGCTAGCAGCCCCCACCTGCTTGCTAATCAGTCCAGATACTCCGCGCCCTGCCCCAAAAAGTTTTTTAGAAGGGAGAGTTGCAGATGTTCCTTATTGATATATATACATAATTTATTATAAATATATCATATTTATATTATAAAACTTTTATTTATAGACTATAAATTATTATGTATGTAGTATATATTTTTCAGTGTCCACTAGATAAATACATTTGCTGTTTTGAGAAACTGAAGAAGTGACATTTACTATTAATGTTCTGTTTCTAGAAGCAGAGAGGAAAATCTCTGCTTTGGAGAAAAGTTGCCAAAATAAAACCCACGAAATGCAAATGACACACAGGAATCCATCGATTGTTTTTGGAGACAACTGTGAAGACAACTGCAGGCAGTTGTAAGGCATCTGAAGGTTTAAAATGTTCAGCCTTCCATTCAGGGATATATATTAGTAGCATCATTAGCAGGACTATGCACTTTTAGAGTGAGAGACTTTTAAAAAAATCTTTTTTTTTTTTTTTTTCGCTTTTCTAATTGCCAGTGTAGGCTGGAGTGTCTTTGAAAGTGATGGTTCTTGGAAGATGTAGGTGTATTTTTGTTAAAGCATTTGCTCATGGGAGATTTAAGACTAGACTGTAGGCAGGATTATGTGTAGGTCTGAACTAGTCTTCCTCCTGTGCTAGGAGAAAAGCTCCTTCCTCCTATGCTAGTGAAAAGGACTTAGACTGGTTTGGCTGGGTGCTGTGCAGAAGATAACTGCAGCGTAGGGTAAGAGTGTGGCATCCCACACGTGCCATCATTTGAGACTGAGTAATTGGCTTTGGAAATATTATTTTGGCCATACGGAGCCAGACTGTGTTTGAGAGTATCCTAAATACATAAAGAACTATCAAAACCCAATAAGAAGAAGATTAGCAACCCAATTTTTACAAAATGGGCAAAAGAATTGAAAAACTTTTTTTCAATGCTGGGATGAAAAACATTTTATAGAGAAAATATAGAGATGGCCAATAAAAACATGAAAAGATACTTTATACCATTAGTCATTAGGTGATTGTAAATTTAAATTACAATAAAATTCTACCACACTTATTAGAATAGCTAAAATGAAAAACTGACCATATTAACTATTAAGAAGGCTATAGACTAACTGGTACTTTTGTACATTGCCAGTTGGAATGTAAAATGATAAAACTACTTTGGAAAACTTGGCAGTTTCTTAAAAATCAAATACATATCTACCACATGACCCAGCCATTCTACTTCCAGGTATTCACCCAGGAGAAATGAAAGCATGAGGCATATAAATAATGGCTTATACACCAATGTTCCCAGCAGCTTTATTTGTAATGGCCCAAAGCTGAAAACAATTCATATGTCTCTTGACAGTTGAACAGATAAGCAAATTATGGCATATCCATAAAATTGGATGCTAGTTAGTATTGAAAAGAAATGAACTATTTAAAAATGAACTATTTTAAAAACATTTTTGTAGAGACAAGATCTCCCTGTATTGCCCAGGCTAGTTGCAAACTTCTGGTCTCAAGGAATCCTCTTGCCTCAGCCTCTCAAAGTTCTGGGAGTACAGGTGTGAGCCACCACACCCAGCCAGGAATGAACTGTTGACAGATGTAATCACATGAATGAATCTCAAAATAACTAGGCTGAGTGAAAAAAAAAAAACAGACAAAATGGAGTATATACTAATTCCATTTATAGAAAATTATGGAAAATGCAAATTAATCTATATGAAAGAAAGCAGATCACTGGTTGCCTGGGGATGGGGGTGAGGGCAAGAGAGAGGGGTTACTAAGAGGTATGAAAAAACTTTTGAGAGTGAAGAATATGTACATTATCTTGATTTTGTGATGTTATCTCAGGCTACACTGAACATAAGTCAAAATATTTCAAACTGTACACGTTAAATATATGCTTAAGGCTGAGCATGGTGGCTCATGCCTCTACTCATTTTATTTATTTATTTACTTACTTACTTACTGAGACAGAATCAGAGTTTCATTCTGTCACCCAGGCTGTAGTGCAGTGGCTCAATCTCCACTCACTGCAACCTCTGCCTCCCAGGTACAAGCGATTCTACTGTCTCAGCCTCCTGAGTAGCCGGGACTACAGGCTCCCGCCACCATACCAGGCTAACTTTTGTGTTTTTAATAGAGACAGTGTTTCACCATGTTGGCCAGGCTGGTCTCGAACTCCTGACCTCAGGTGATCCACCTGCCTTGGCCTCCCAAAGTGCAGGGATTTTAGATGTGAGTCACCACACCCAGCCGGCTCACGCCTCTAAGACTTTGAGAGGCTGAGGTAGGAGAATTGCTTCAGCCCAGGAGTTGAAGACCACCCTAGGCAACAAAGTGAAACTCTGTCTCTACAAAAACATCGAAAAATTATCCAGGCACCATGGTGCATACCTATGGTCCCAGGTACGTGAGAGATTGAGGCAGGAGGATCACTTGAGCCCTGGACGTGGTGGCTGCAGTGAGCCATGTTGGTGCCACTGTACTCCAGCCTGGGTGACAGAGCAAAAGCCTGTTTAAAAAAAAAAAAAAAAAAGTGCTGTTTATTATATTTCAATAATACATGAGAAGGTAACATGTTCAGAGGTCCCAAGGATCTGTCTCTTACTTCAACAGTGTTTGGACGGAACAGACCTGGGGACTCATAAATAAATAAAATTTAAAAAGGATATCCGAGTAAAGCTGTTAAAAATAGCATATTTCCCTTTGGGAGGCTGAGGCAGGCGGATCGCCTGAGGTCAAGAGTTCATGACCAGCCTAGCCAACATGGTGAAACCCCATCTCTACTAAAAATAGGAAACCTAGCCGGGTGTCACAGCACATGCCTATAATCCCAGCTACTCCGGAGTCTGAGACAGGAGAATCCCTTGAACCTGGGAGGCAGAGGTCGCAGTGAGCTGAGATTGCACCACTGCACTCCAGTCTGGGTGACAGAGTGAGACTCCATCTCAAAAACAAACAAACAAATAAAAACTACATAGCGTATTTCTAACTTCACTTTCTCATAAAAAAAAATTTTTTTTTGGCCTGGCATGGTGGTTCGTGCCTGTAATCCCAGCACTTTAGGAGGCTGAGGCAGGAGGATCAGTTAGGGCCAAGAGTTTGAGACAAGCCTGGGCAACACAGAAAAACCTTGTCTCTACGAAATATATGTTTTTTAATTTTTTAAGGTTTTGTTTTTTTTTTTTGTTTTTAGGTCTAACATACACAGTATTCACTTTGCTATTAACCAGATCCTATAAAAGGCCCACAGCCACTTCCATGCCACCATAGACAAGGAGAGTGTAAAGAACTGGAAGTAGCAGAAGTCTTAACTGATTGCTGTTAAAGTATTGAAATCTGGGGGGGAGGCCAAGGACAGAGAATTGCTTAGCCCAGGAGTTTGAGGCCAGCCTAAGCAACACAAAAAGGCTCTGTCTTTATAAAAAAAAAAATTAACAAAATTAATGGAGTTCAGGAGCAGGTGAGCCTGTAGTCTCAGCTGCTTGGGAGGTTGAGGCAGGAGGATCACTTGAGCCCAGGAGTTCCAGGCTTCAGTGAGCTTTGATTACACCACTGCATTTCAGCCTGGGTGACAGAGCAACACCTACTCTCTAAAACAAGAAAGAAAAAAAGAGAAAATATTTACAAATTTTACAAAAACATATGCTCATTTATATACATGGCAAGGGCTTTTTCCAGGATCTTGGAGGAGGCCTGCGTGAGTGCGGGACGGATGCAGACTACCTCCTAAGCATTCCCTGGGTTTGGTGGAGGCGGGGACGAGGGTATAGACCCAGCAGTGGAATGGACTCCTCAGCTCCACGGGCTCAGAGCTGTAGTTTGGACATTAAGCTGCATGGCCTTGTTCTGAGGTCACAAGCTAGTGAGGCCCTAGGATGTATCCATTACACAAGGAACGGCGTAAGTTTTGAAAGGTAAGTGGCACCATCGTCTGCGGTTTACGCATGGTCACCAACACAGACCTGCCCCATCCCTCAGGAGACGGGCTCATGTGCTCAGGCAAGGATCGTTAAGACAAGACGCATGGATTCTATTACTGTGCTGCTGTGGCTACTATCCGCTGATTTGTGACTTGAGGCAGATCACATAATTTCTAGGTGTTGGTTTCAACACTAGTAAAATGAGAATCACAAGAATTACCTATTTGTGGGTAATTACTTTCCATGGAAATAATTTGAATCCTTGTTTGCTTCAAGTAAAATCTGCCTCTGTCTGGAAGCCTTCTATTACAATTTTTTAACATTTTTTGAAATTACTATTTATTGGGTCCTTGCTTTGTGCCAGCCACATATATGCATGTCAGTTTTTCTCAACTTTAGAAACACATGGAAAGCTTTTAAAAATATACCAACCTAAAACCAACTGAAATCAAATCTCTAGGGGTGGGGCTTGAGTATCTGTAGTTTTTAAGAGCCCCCAGATGATTCTAATGTGCAACTGGAGTTGAAACTCTCAGGTCACTATGCTACTTTACATGTTAGCTTCTTAAATCCTTACACAAACCTGGAAAATAGGTCTCTTATCCATATTCAAGTATATAAATAAACTGAGGTTCACAGAGGTTTACTCAAGAGGAAATCACAGAGTCATAATTCAAACTCACACTAGTTTGACTTCACAGGCTGTTTTGCTATACCAGTTCCTGTTTTGCTATGTGCCTCTCGGAGAAAAAACAAACGTTTTTATTCAAAGGCAAAATGCAGTAATGAACAAAATATCATGAAATGTTCATAGCAAATGTGACCTCCTTAATTTTTTTTTTTCAGACAGAGTTTTGCTCTGTTTCCCAGGCGAGAGTGCAATGGCAAGATCTCGGATCACTGCAACCTCTGCCTCCCAGGTACAAGTGATTCTCCTGTCTCAGCCTCCCAAGTAGCTCCGATAACAGGCATGCGCCACCACACCCAGCTAATTTATTTTTTGTATTCAGTAGAGATGGGGTTTCACCACGTTAGTCCGGCTGGTAGTGAACACCTGACCTCAGGTTCCACCCACCTCGGCCTCCCAAAGTGCTGGGATTACAGGCGTGCACCACCGCACGCAGCCAAGAAAAAAGAAGATACGGGATTTAGGAACTAATGTTGAGGGGGAGATGAGGTAGGTTTGAGGCCCTGTATTCCGTGTGACTTCTAACTACCTGGTATCCAGGAGATCCAAGGCCACATCAATCATTGTGGAAGACAGTGTGATAATTCCTCAAAGACCTAAAAACAGAAATACCATTCAACCCGGCAATCCCATTATTGAGTATATACCCAAAGGAATATAAATCTATTATACAGTTCTATTATAAAGACACATGCACACAGATGTTCATTGTAGCACTATTCACAACAGCAAAGACATGGAGTCAACCTAAATGCTTATCAATGGTAGACTGGATAAAGAAAATGTGCATATACACCCTGCAATACTATGCAGCCATAAAAAAGAATGAGATTATGTACTTTGCAGGAACATAGATGGAGCTAGAGGCCATTATCCTTACAACCTAACGCAGGAACAGAAAACCAAATACCACATGTTCTCACTTGTAAGTGGGAGCTAAATGATAAGAACACAGAGACACATAGAGGGGAACAACACACACTGTGGCCTATTGGAGAGAGGAGGGTGGGAGGAGGAAGAGGATCAGGAAGTAACTAATGGATACCAGGCTTAATACCTGGCTGATGAAATAATCTGTACAACAAATCTCCATGGGGGGTGGGGTGTAATCCCAGCACTTTGCAAAACCGAGGCAAGAGGATCACTTGAGGCAAGGAGTTCAAAACCAGACTAGCCAGCATGGCAAAACCCCGTTTCTACTAAAAATGCAAAAAATTAGCCGGGCATAGTGGCGCATCCCTGTAGTCCCACGTACTAGGGAGGCTGAGGCACAAGAATCTCTTGAACTCAGGAGGTAGAGTTTGCAGTGAGCCGAGATGGCACCAGTGCACTCCAGCCTGGGTGACAAAGAGTGAGACTGTGTCAAAACACACACACACACACACACACACAACCGATGACACAAGTTTACCGATTTAATAAACCTGCACATGTACCCCTGAACTTACAAGTTAAAAATAAATAAATGGTAAAAGAAAAAAGGAATGAATGTGTGTATGTGTTATGTTTTTTCTATTGTTCTTCTTGTCTGTACATCATTCCTATTTTTACTTTTTTTTTTTTTTTTTTTTTTTGAGACAAGGTCTCACTCTGTCACCCATGCTGAAGCACAGTGGCGTGATCATGGCTTACTGCAGCCTCTACCTCCTGGGCTCAGGTGATCCTCCTGCCTTAGCCAGAGTAGCTGGGACCACAAGTGCATGCCGCTATGCCCAGCTGATTTTTTTATTATTTGTAGAGACAAGGTCTCACTGTGCTGCCCAGGCTGGTCCTGAACTCTTGGGCTCAAGCGATCCTCCCACCTCAGCCTCTCAAAGTGCTGGGATTGCAGGCATGAACTACTGTACCCAGTCCATTCCTATGTCTTTTGAAGAATATATCCTCCTTTTTTCCAACATGTGCTTCTGGTGGGGTTATCAAATAAACCCAGGCCCCAAGAACACATGTATGGACAGTTGACCCAAGCCCAACCAAACAGGAATATCTTATTTTCGTGACCATATTTACTAATACAAAACAGAATAGGTAACCCAACATGGTCCAGTAAGTCTCTTTCTATAGGAATGAATGAAGTCAACACACGGATAAGCTGAGCCAGAGTTATGGAGGATGAGGGAGTGTAGATAGATAAAGAGAAACCTGGAAGTCAACTGCATTTGAGCGACTACATACAGCAGCCAAGTTCACCTTTTAACTTTCCAGGGACATAGGTCAAACAATTCCCTTTTGTGCTTAAGCTTATTTGAGCTAGGACTCTATAACTTACAACTAGAAGAGTCCTGACTAAATATAATGTCTAAAGAAAGACTATTTCAACTTTGAGGAGGATTGGTCAGCACTGTAAGCTTACATCTCTGAAAAGCAGTGAACCTTCAGTATTGTCCAGGAGAATGGCTGTCACAGACATAATCCTATAGTGGAAATGGAATCACTTAAGTCCTTAAGATCAGCCAGCTAATTTCCCTTGATCTAGTTCCCAGTGCACCAAGAAGCCTCTGATTATAAATTGTCTTCATAGGTAGAACTGCCTTGAAAGAGGGTAAGCAACAAACGAGAATATCTAGTATACTCAGTACTTGTTTTGTTAATTGTTAAGCAATACGTTGTCAATGCTCTAAAATGACATCACTTTGGTGAATGCTGATATTGAATTTTCTGAACCTAGAAAGGCCTCAAGCCAACATAAATAAGTGGTTAAAATATAGATTCTAGCATCAGACTGCTTGGATTTGAATCACAGCTCTGCTACTAACTGTGTAATTTGGGTTATTTAACCTATCTGTTCCTTATTTTCTCATCTATAAAATGGGACTATAATAGTACCTCATAGGGTTGTTAAATGAGAATTATGTGAATTAATACCTATAAAAAACTAAAACATAGTAAATATTATATAAGTACTTGAAAAAATAAAATAAATGTGCTAAGGTGAGGAAGAGACCTGGAATGTGGTATCCACTCCAGGGAGACTGTATTGGGAGTACAAAACACGAAGAAGTTTAGGACCTATTTCAATTACTTAGAACCTATTTCTATATATATAAATATTTTTCGTATTATTTCTAAGTGATGGGCTAAATTCTAAACTTCTAGAGGACAGGAACTGTGCCATACTCATCTATGTTTCTAATACCTGAGACTTACTTGGCAGGCCCAAATAGACAGAAAGTACCCTGTTCATGGAATCCAAAGATATGGGTTGAATCTTCACTATACCACCTACTATTTTTCCTGGATCAATTTGGCTAACCTCCCTGACCTTCATTTCCTGCAGCGGCAGTAAAATGAGAATAATAATACCTCTCTCAATTACTGTGAGGATGAAAGAAGATAATAATTTGGAGAAGTGTCTGGGATGTTGTACATGTTTAGTCAATATGGGTTTCCTTCCAATGCTAAAGTTTATAGTTATATAAATATTTTTTGTATTATTTAAGTAAAGAAGAATACATTCCTTTAAGCATTCTACGACAAAGTTTCTTCGCAGAGCTTATAAGGTCAACTGTTAGCATTATGACAATAATTGTTTAAGAAATACCTAAAAGACTGGGTATGGTGGTTCATGCCTACAATTCCAGCACTTTGGGAGGCCGAGACGGGTGGATCACCTGAGGCCAGCGGTTCGAGACCAGCCTGGCCAACATGGTGAAACCCCCTCTCTACTAAAAATACAAAAATTAGCTGGGCGCGGTGCTGGGCACCTGTAATCCCAGCTACTTGGGAGGCTGAGGCAGGAGAATAGCTTGAACCCAGGAGGCGAAGGCTGCAGTGAGCTCAGATCACACCACTGCACTCCAGCCTGGGCAACAGAGCACGAATCTGTCACAAAAAGAAAATACATAAAACATAAATGTATGAGTTTTTTAGGGAAATCATTTCACTTTCTGACTCCTTGGCCAGAACTTTTAACTTTAAATGAGATAGGATCAGGCGAGATACTGGGTGGTGTACTAGCCACTAAAAATCTTCCTTACAGGGAATAGGAAAATAAATTCAAATGTATTCACTTCTTTATACATTCAAAATCTATTTTGATGAGCATCTATTATGAGCTAGGCACTTTGATAGAGATTACTCATTTTCTATGTTGAATCTGCAATGAACATAATTTGCATCTTCTTTAGCTTTAGTTCTTAACAGATGACATGTTCAAATTTCTTCAGATGCTGATTACTCATTCATTCTTTCATTCATTCAATATCTATTGAGATCTGTTCTATCCCAGTCACTCTGCTAGATGCTGGGGACATAATAGCAAACAGACAGATAAGGCCCCAGCCATCGGAGTTTACATTTTCATTGCAGGAAGGGAAGGCAAAGAAGTAAAATAATTACAAACTGCCATGAGTACAAGAAGGGACACAAAAAGGAAGAAAGATGTACAATCATAGAGGAGGGGGCAAGGAAGCTTCCATTGGGGTGCTTAGGGAAGGTCTCAAGGGCAGGGATCATCCGGTTCAATGCTCTGCGAGGGGCACACAGAACATGCCTGGAACACTAGGCACTGAATAAATGAATAAGGAGATAACACCATTGGCAACCATTCAAAGAGAAGAGCATTCCAGGCAGAGAAACAGCACGTACAAAGTCTCTCAAATGGAAAAGAACTTGGAATGTTTGAGTACTTGAAACAGACCAGTGTGGTTGGAGCAAAGTGATCAAGGAGGGACAAGCGTAGGAAAAGATGAGGTTGGAAAAATTGACAGCGACCAGCCAGATTATGCCGGGCCTCAGAAGCAATGGTAAGGAGTTTGTAGTTTATATAATTTAAAAAATATATACACAGAATAATTCTAGTAACATGGGTATAACTAGAGGGAAATATATTCACTAACCAAGACACTACAGATGTTCCTTTTTTTTCTTTTCAACCTCTTTATTTCAACCTCTTTATTTGAAGACAGGGCAAAATACATATAAATATTTGTCTTTCACTTCTAGTTCACAGATTTGGCTTTTTTTTTTAACTTTTAAGTTGAGAGGTACACGTGCAGGTTTGTTACACAGGTAAACTGTGTCATGAGTTTGTTGTACAGATTATTCCATCACCCATGTATTAAGACTAGTACCCCATTAGTTTTTTTTCCTGATCCTCTTCCTCCTCCCACCCTCCACCCTTTAATAGGCCCCAGTGTGTGTTGGTCCCCTTTATGTGTCCATGTGTTCTCATACAGATGCTCCTTGATTTACAATAGGTGTAAGTCCAATAAAACCATCTTAAGTTGGAAATACTGTAAGTTGAAAATGCATTTAATACACTTAACCTACCAAACATCATAGCTTAGCCTAGCCTACCTTAAACATGCACAAAACACTTACAATAGCACAACATTACATTAGTTGAGCAAAATCATCTAACACAAAGCCTATTTTATAATAAAGTACTGAATATCTCATATAACTTACTGAATAATGCACTGAAAGTGAAAAACAGAATGGCTCTATGGGTACCTGAAGCATGGTTTCAGCTGCATATGTACTGCTTTCGCATCACTGTAAAGTTGAAAAATCGCAAGTTGAGCCATTGTAAGCTGAGGACCGTCTGTATATTTCTATGACTGGTGACTGAAGTTGACAAGAGAAGGATCATGAAGATGTACTTGATGGAACTCCAGGCATGTTAGCATAGTTCTTAGTAGGTCTTAAAATGGGAATAAAACTCAAGGCTTTATTCTGAGAAATTCTTCAAGTCTCTTTGTTAAATTGACATCAGCACTAGAAAAGTACACAATATCTGCATAGATTTAAACAACTTTTTATCACAAATTATTCATGGTCAAACTGCTTCTTACTACCTCCTGCTCTGCCAGTTTAGTCCAAACCACCATCATGGCTTGCCTCAATCATCGCAATAGCCTTACAATTGGTATTCCACTTCTATCCATGGCCCCCTCACTCGATTTTTTACCCAGTGAAATGATACTTTCAAAATGCAAGTTAGATCATGTTCATTTTCTGTTTAAATCTCTTCTGTGGTTTCCCATTCTATTCAGGATGAAATAAGCCCTTCTATGATGCATCTCTCCACCACAATCTCCACCCACTCTGATCTCATTTCCTAGAGCTTTCCACTTGTTCACCCTACTCTATCCACAATAGTATCCTTGCTATTCCTCAGTTATGCCAAGCACACCCACCTCAGTATCTTCGTACTTCTAATGTTTTCTAAACATTCATAGGTGATGCCCTAACTTCCGTAATAGCTTTTTCTTAACTATCCCCATATAAAATAAATTTTCTCATCACTCTGTCCCCTCATCCTGATTTTTAAAAAACATTTTAGCTGCCTCAGGACATCGTCGAATATCTTGATTTATTATTCTTCACAGCATTATTTTAGAATGCTTCATTTTTAAATAATTGTAGACTCATATGTAGTTGTAAGAAATTATACAAAGATTCTGTGTACTCTTTACTCAGTTTCCCACAATGGTCGCATTTTACAAAACTTTAAACTATCATGACTAAGATATTGACATTGCTACGGTCAAGATACAGAGTATTTCCACAGTTCCACTACCACAGGATCTTCATGCTGCCCTTTTATAGCCACACCCACTTCCCTTCGACCCCCAACCCCTCCTTAATCCCTGACAACCACTAATCTGTTCTCTATTTCTATTGTCTTGTTACTTCAAGAATGTTATATAACCCAGGCACAGTGGCTCACTCCTGTAATCCCAGCACTTTGAGAGCCCAAGATGGGCAGATTACTCAAGGTCAGGAGTTTGAGACCAGCCTGGTCAACATGGTGAAACCCCATCTCTACTAAAAATACAAAAATTAGCCTGGCATGGTGGTGTGTGCCTATAATCCCAGCTACTCGGGAGGTTGAGGCAGGAGAACTGCTTGAACCCTGGAGGCAGAGGTTGCAGTGAGCAGAGATCACGCCACTGCATGCCAGCCTGGGTGACAGAGTGAGATCCATCTCAAAACAACAACAACAACAACAACACAGATTCCTGGGCTCCATCTCCAGAGTTATTGATTCAGTAGGTCTGGGGTAAGGGCCGAGAATCTGAATTTCTGACTAGCTCCCTGATGACACTGATGCTGGTGGTTCATGAACCAGTTTGAAAATCACTGTCTTACAACATTTTTAAATTTCCCTCCTCAACTTCATCTGCCTAATTTATTACTTAACCTTTAGTCCTTCTCTCAGTCCAATACATGGTGTTCCATGGCGCACTGTACTTACCTTATCACATCACCTATCACACTATACTGTAAGATCTTATTAATAAGTGTTTCTTGCTCACCAGACTGTATCCTCAATACCTAGCACAGAGTCTGGCACAGAATAGGCACTCAATTTATATAATAACTGAATAAATTCCTTGACACTTTCATAGACTCAGCTGAAGCAGCATCTGTACAGCCATAGGATATTTAGAAGAAAATGCTCCTATATGCTAGAAATAAAAAATGGAAACATCAAGGCAAGGATCTCTTGACTGACAGGTTTAAGGGAAAATACATCAAGGTTTTTTAATTTAAGATTTGCAGGGAAGTTTTTGTGTTTATTGCAATTCATTTCAACCAGAACACCATACTGAAATAATAATGGACAAAAAAGGTCAAGAATGCAAGTTGATTAAAAAAAAAAACTCGCATGATCTGCACATGTACCCCAGAACCTAAAGTACAGTTTAAAAAATAAAAAGATACACATTTGGTTCTGTGCAGAAAGGTGGGACAATTTGAACTGGGGAAGGTGCAGGGGTCAAGGTCTTAGGTAGATTTAAAATTTTTCTGATTGGCAATTGACTGAAAGAGTTATTATCAATAGTAAGGAATGTCTGGGTTATGTGAAGACGTTATGGAGACCAAAATTTTATCATGCAGATGAAGCTTCCAGATAGCAGGCTTAAGAGAGAACAGACTATAAATGTTTCTTATCAGACGTAAGGTCTGTGTTAATGTTCATGCTGGAAGTTACAAGGAGGCATGTCCAACCCCTACTTCCCATTCTGGCTTGAAACAGTCTTTCAGGTCAAATTTTAGAGTGTCCTGGTGGAGGGGGAAGTCCATTCAGATGGTCGTCGGGGGATCTCAGAATTTTATTTTTGGCTTACATTCTGGCCTTATAATCTTATTTTTGTTTTTAGTTGTTTGACTATTGACAGTCCTAAAAAACAAGGAAATGGAATAAAGTAGATTTAGGACTCAAATATTCAAAGTTGTAGTTTTAGGCAAAAATTATCTTTTTTTTTTTTTTTTTTTTGATACAGAGTCTCACTCTGTTGCCCAGGCTGGAGTGCAGTGGTGAGGTCTCGGCTCACTGCAATCTCCGCCCACTGCAATCTCCGCCTGCTAGGTTCAAGTGATTCCCCTGCCTCAGCCTTGCAAGCAGTTGGGACTGCGGGCGCCAGCCACTACACCGGGTTAATTTTTTGTATCTAATAGAGACTAAATACAAAAATACACCATGTTGGCCAGGATGATCTCAATCTCCTGACCTCATGGTCGACCTGCCTCGGCCTCCCAGAGTGCTGGGATTGAAGGCGTGAGTCACGGCGCCCTGCCAAATTATCTTTAAATATAAAAGAATACATTGCCAGCTGGGCATGGTGGCTTACTCCTGTGGTTGCAGAATTTTGGGAGGCCGAGGCCAGAGGATCATGAGGTAGGGAGATCGAGGCCAGCCTGTTCAATATGGTGAAACCCCATCTCTAATAAAAAGGCGAAGATTGGTGGGGCGTGGTGGTAGGTGCCTGTGATTCCAGCTGCTCGGGAAGCTGATTCGGGGGAATTGCTTGCACCTGGGAGGTGGAGGCTGCAGTAGGCTGAGGTTGCGCCACTGCACTCCCGCCTGGGTGACAGAGTGAGACTCTGTCTATTTTTAAATTTTTTTTTTATTCTTATATATATATATTTTTAAGACAGGGTTTCACCGTGTTGGTCAGGCTGGTCTTGAACTCCCAACTTCAGATGATCTGCCCGCCTTGGCCTCCAAAGTGCTTGGATTACAGGCGTGAGACACTGCGCCCCGCCTGACTCTGTCTAAACAAAAAAGAAAAAAAAAAAAACTTGACCCATTATTTTTCCGGTAACTGCTTCAAAGTCTATATTCTGTTCTTCTAAAAGGGCACGCTTGCCGGGCGTGGTGGCTCACGCCTGTAATCCCAGCACTGTGGTAGGTTGAAGCAGGTGGATCACCTGAGGTCAGGAGTTTGGGACCAGACTGGCCATATTGGTGAAACCCCATCTTTATGAAAAACACAAAAATGTGCTGGGCATGGTGATGGGTGCCTGTAATCCCAGCTACTTGGGAGGCTGAGGCAGGAGAATCGCTTGAACCTGGGAGGCAGAGGTTGCAGTGAGCCAAGATTGTGCTACCGCACTCCAGCCTGGGAAACGGAGCAAGACTCTGGTCTCAAAAAAAATTTAAAAAGGCGCACTCTTTGCCTTCAGACTAAACACCCCAAACCACAAGACTATCTAACACGGCCAACTCTTAGCATTAACAACTCTTTGACTCAGACCTGGCCAGACGTTGAAATCTGAACATATTTTCTTGTAGAGGTCTACAAACCATTGTCTAAAATTCCAAAATAAAAAAACTATAGAAACCTGAAGTTTTTCATAAGTTTGTAGCAAACTCATTTAGCAGCAAAATCTGACCTGAACAGGTATCTATTTCTAGCCTTTGTTTATCCTACTGAAGGTTAATACTGATGCATTTTTTGCATGCATATTTCTATGTTTGATTACAAGACGACACTCCAGATCCTACTGGGCTGTTACAGAATATATGAGATATGCATTATATTCCTGTCTAAAAATCCTGACAACTCTGAATTCTGAAGCACATCTGGCAAGAAAGAATTTGGATACAGGATTATGTGCCTATGCTAAGAGTGAGATATGAATTTCTCGTAATCTCTGTTATCTACTCTATTCCAAATATTTATCCAAATTATACCCTCTGTTACCTTGTTTTGTATGTGAAAATTGGTCTTAAAAGTAGTTTTCATTTTATCTATTTTAATATCGGTTAAATGTGTTAGAAATTCAATGTTTCTACTCATATGTTAGACTTTCTTTTTAAATCAGGTTATAGGAAATTCTATACTTCTTTGGGATCCTTGTGGCTCACTTCTATCAGATGAATCATCGTCATCCTCATATGAATCATCACCAGAACAATTCAAAGTATAGAACTAAAAAATATATCTAGTGGATAACATTATTTTGGAATGTATTTGGAAGATTAATGTCACATTTATAAGCCATCGACATTTGGCAGTCTCAACAGGTGAAAGCCAGATTTTTGCAGATAAAGATGTGAAGGGGGCAATGACAAACTGAAATTATTATAAAAAGAAAAGAAAAAAGCCACCCACCTAAAATATATTTAGGAATGAACTAAACAAGAAATGTATGGATCTATGTGAAGAAAATGCTAGTGGAAAACTTTAAAAGAAAACTTGGGTAAATGGAGGACCACATGTTTTCAGGTGGCAGTTTCACAACAAAGAGAAGTTATTCAGGTGAGCTTAAGTTGAAAGTGGGGTCTATTTGTTGTTGAATGAGCTTAAGTTGAACGCAGGGTCTATTTGTTGTTGCTGTTTGAGACGGAGTCTTGCTGTGTCACCCAGGCTGGAGTGCAGTGGTGCGATCTTGGCTCACTGCAACTTCTGCCTCCCAGGTTCAAGCGACTCTCCTGCCTCAGCCTCCCGAGTAGTTGGGATTACAGATGCCCACCACCAAGCCCAGCTAATTTTTGTATTTTTAGTAGAGACAGGATTTCACCATGTTGGCCAGACTGGTCTCAAACTCCTGACCTCAGGTGATCCACCTGCCTCGGCCTCCCAAAGTGCTGGGATTACAGGCGTAAGCCACCACACCTGGTGGAAGACGGGTCTATTTGAAGGAGGAGGGAGACCTTGTGGGATCTCTCAGAGTAGATAGGGCAGTAGAGACAGTAGTGGCAAGCCAGGACATGGAAAGCCCCAGAACCCTGGGCAGGTAATCCATCATCTCCCTCTAGGGCCACAGGACTTCGTAACTCTTTATCTGTGAATCTGCTTCTTTCTGCAGCCTTGCTTTCTCTGTACTACATACATGTGGATCAAACATTTCTCCCTCCTTTTCCCTTGTGTCATCACTTTCTAGGTCAAGAGACAAGTTAAAACTATGTAACTGCACATTTCCAGGAAAGAGAATCTGATTGGACCAGCTTGAATCAGTTTTCTACCCACCTCTAGTCCAATCAGCTATGGCAAGGGAGAAGCAGGTTAACAAAGGATAAGGATGCCAAATGGGATGTGGGGGAGTGGTGGAGGCAAACTGACTGGCATGTGCATTATAGATGAGCAGTTCCATATCGTGGAGAGGCAATACAAGAGCACAGGCTCTGGGGTCAAACTGCCTGGGTTTGACTTTTGACCTTGCCACTTATTAGCAGCTTGACTTTGGACAAATCATTCTATCTCTTTATGCCTCAGTTACCCCATCTGTAAAAAGAGGGTGATTAATAGAGTTGTGTGGATTAAATAACACAAATAAAGCACTTTGTAGAAACTATGTAAGTATTCATTACTTTTAAAAAGATATTTCCCCTAAATTAATCAATAAAAGTACTGTAATCACAGTCAAAATTACAATTCTTTTTTAATTTGACGAAGTTTAAAGTTACCATGGAAGAAATAATATACCTCTGGAGAGGATGGCAGGGATATCCTCTGCCATCCTGGGAAGAGCACACAGATTTATACGCTATTGGTAATGTTCTAGGCTAGGTTGAGGTTGGCTTCATATTATTATGCTTTTAAACTTACATATATTACAAAATTGTATTTTATGCATATTAAATATATTTTTAAAGACAATTCTTAGACTAGTAAGCAGAGATTTAGAAAATCAGAAATTTTTAAATAATCTAAAGGTATGTTAAAACAGTATTACTGCCCAGTAACAGATAAACCAATGAAGCAGAAAAAGTATGTATGGACATTTAGTACAGATCCCTTGTTATCTGTGTACGACTGGTTCCAGGAACCCCCATGGATAACAAAATCTGAGGATGATCAAGTCCATTCCATAAGATGCAGTATTTGCATATAACCTATGCACGTCCACCCTCCCTTGTACTTTAAATCACTCTAGATTACTTATAATCTAGAGTGATTACACTCTACATTACCTAATACAATGTAAATGCTATGCAGATAGTTGTTATAGTGTACTGTTTACATGATAATGACAAGAAAAAAAAAGTCTGTTCTTGTTCAGTACAGATGCAACCACGCCTTCTGTTCCCCTGGATTATTTTCAATCCGAGGTTGGTTGAATGCATGGATGCAGAATCCACAGATAAAGAGGGCCAACTGCATTTTATAAAGGTACCATTTTAAACCAGTAGGGAAAACTGAGTATTCAATATATGGTATGGGGCAACCAGCAAGTCATTTAGAAAAACAAAAAATTAAGCTAGTCTTCCCTTGCTCCTTATAAACTTCAGATGCAGTAAATATTGAATTATTATTTTATTATTTTGAGATGGAGTTTCGCCCCCTGCCCGGAGAATTATTTTTTTAAAACCCTAAAAATGCTAGAAGAAAATAAAGGTAAGCATAACATCAAAGCTAGAAACAAAAGAAATGACTCATTAGATATACCTACATAAAAATTAAAAACTGGCCGGGCGCGGTGGCTCACACCTGTAATCCTAGCACTTTGGAAGGCTGAGGTGGGTGGATCACCTGAGGTCAGGAATTCAAGACCAGCCTGGCCATCAGGGTGAAACCCCATCTTTAAAAAAACAAAAACAAAAAACAGTATAAAAAAAAATTAAAAACTTCCTTCAGTTAAAAAAAGGCGATATTAAAAGATGAATTTAAAAAATAGGAAAAATATCTGTAAGTATTTCAGTTAAAGGTTAGTATTTCTAATATACAAAAAGCACCTGTAATTTCTAAAATGTGAATACTTCATTTTAAAAATAGGCAGAAGTCACGAACTCACAATTCCCAAAAATAGAGCCAATAATTATAAGAAAGATGTTCAGTTTTACACGTAGGCAACAAAATGCAAATTAAAACAAGAGTCTTTTTAAAAGAGATGAGAAAGATCACAAAGATTGACAATATCTAAGATTACCAAGGAGATGCAGACAGGATATTCGTGTTCTCATACTGTTAATGGAAAAGTAGTAAATAAATATGTTTCTAGGGTAGAGTCTGGTAACATCGTCTAGAATCTTATAAACCTGCATTCTCCTTGATCCAGTAATTTTATTTATATGAATTTATTGTAAGAAAATAATCAGGGACCTGTACAGATTTACATATAAGAATATTCATCTAAGACTAGAAGTGAAAAGCTGGAAATAGCTGAAAAGTCCAACAACTTAGGGAATGGTTGAACAAATTATGACATTCACACAGCCATTAAAAATGATTCTGTAGGCTGGACCCGGTGGCTCATGCCCGAAATCTCAGCACTTGAGGAAGCCGAGGTGGGAGGATAACTTGAGGTCAGGAGTTCAAGACCAGCCTAGGCAACAGGGCAAGACATTTTTAAATTTTTCTCAAAAAAAAAAAATAAGCGATATTTTAATTTACCTGCAAAGACATTACTGGGAAATAACTTGCTTACATTTTCTATTTTAAAAAACCAAACACCTTTACGTGTATTATGAAAACTCTAAATTTATGTAGCAATATGTTAAGAGTAATATCCATAGTGGCGAGAATGAGAGTTTAAGTTTCTTTCATAAACATTTATGTACTATTTAACTATTGCTATTACAGGGAGCAGGCATTTTTTAAAAGCACTGTTCTTCTTACAATCAGGAAATACAGGACACTATTATTTCGCTGGGGGAGACGGGCACCGGGAGGACACCACGCCGCCGAGTGCAGGTCAACACAGGGCTCGCGGACGCCCCCGGTCGCCCGAGCCTTGCCCCGCAGCTCTCCGAAGAGCCCAGCGACCGGAAACACGCCACGCCAGGCCTCGGGAATTCTGGGCATCGGACGGACAGCTCGTGACCTCACAAGGAGGAAAACGGTCACCTTCTGAAACAAACACGAACTCCTTTTTCCTGTATCATAACATTTCTCATTCACCTGAGCGCGGCATTTCCATCCTGAGGTGTTGGGCGGAGGTTGGAGGTGGGCGGGGTGACAGTTTCCTCTTGGAAACGAAAAACAGCCAGCTCACACAGGCGAGGCTTGGAGTCTGCCCCGCGGACAGCCGTTTCTATGGGTGACGACATGTGGCAACGCGCCAAAGGGAACGTCGGCGAGGGGTACTATTGTTTTCCCGAAATCGTCCTGAAAGGAGGACGGAAGTTCAGCGGAGCCGGGGGCGTAGAAGCAAGGCACGATCTGATTGGCCTGCGGCTGCGCAACGGCGGGGCGCAGGCGGAAGTGCACGCGTGCGCAGAGGGGTCCCCGCGCGTCGGCGCTTCTCTCACGCCTTTGCGGGTGCGCAGGTCTCTAAACTGGGCGGAGTAAGGGGAGTGATGTGCGCCTTCCGAAAGGACGCGCGTAAATCCTCACCCATAGGTAACCTGCCGCCGTAGTCAAGCGAGGCCCTCCTACAAGACCAAGCCCTTGGCGGGTGTGGCACTGCGGAAGCCCAGAAGGGAGAAAGGCGGCCTGGCAGAAAGTTCGGATCAGCTGCCGGCCATTCCCGGCTTAGTCTAGGGTGGGGAGGGATCGACTCCCCGGAACATCCCGGGTAAAGACCTCGCGGAACCGCGAAACCGCTGAGGGACTGTTGGATGGAGAGATCTTGGAGACGGACAGGCTCTCTTTCCTCGTGAGGGTCATCGACCCGCTTACTTGGAAACTGGAGACCTGACAGCTGTGTCTGGGATGGAGGTTGATCACCAATTATTGAATGAATAGCAGAGACATTTGCGTAAGAGTGTTGATGCGAGATTTTTTTTTTGAGACGGATTCTCGCTCTGTTACCCAGACTGGAGTGCAGTGATGCGATCTTGGCTCACCACAGCCTCCGCCTCCTGGGTTCAGGCGATTCTCCTGCCTTTGCCTTCTGAGTACCTGAAACTACAGGCACGTGCCACCATGCCCAGCTAATTTTTGTATTTTTTATAGTCGGGGTTTCACTGTGTTGGCCAGGTTGGTCTCGAACTTTTGACCTCGTGATCCAAACGCCTTGGCCTCCCAAAGTGCTAGGATTACAGGTATGAGCCACCAGGCCCGGTTTTTTGTTTTGTTTTGTTTTGTTTGAGATGTAGGCTCGCTGTCGCCCAGGCTGGGTTGCAATGGCGCGATTTCGGCTTACTCCAACCTGCCTCCCGGGTTCAAGCGATTCTCCTGCCTCAGCCTCTTGAGTAGCTGGGACTACAGGAGCGCGCCACCACGCCCAGCTAGTTTTTGTATTTTTAGTAGAGCCGGTTTCGCCATGTTGTCCAGGCTAGCCTGGAACTCCTGACCTCAGGTGATCTGCCCGCCTCAGCCTCCCAAAGTGCTAGGATTACAGGCGTGAGCCACCACGCCTGGCCTGATGTGAGATCTTTAAAGTCTTTGTAATTTATCTGTAAAAAACCTTGATTTGTTAGGATATTAAAAACAATTGTAAATGATGTAAACTTCATTCTGTTCCCTTTGCCTAATTATCTAACTTTATAGTGATTAGTGTAACTGCTGTAAAAGTCTAACATTTGGAGTCCCAGAGAGTAGACAAGAATGACCACATTTTGGTAGAGTAACACTTTCACTGGAGACCTGGAAACCGGGTAAGGCTTCCAGGTCAAAGATTTCCAGACTAAGTGGAGAATCATGTTTAAAAGAAAAATAATGTGTTCGTGTATGAAATTCTTCAGGCTTAAGGACCTGTTTGACTTGAAATAAATTACATAATTCAGTGATGGAAACTTTGTGTTAGGCAATATGGACCCACTGGCCACCATTATAGTTTTTAAATCCTCTTAATTGTAGATACTAGAGTATTTTACTATTTGATTCTTAGAGGGAATTTTGTTTTAGATGAAATGCAAAATTGCAAAAAGGCAAGTTTGAATATAATTACGTACTCTATATTTTAAGGAAGAGATAAATTGAAAACGTACACTACTTTTTTCTAAAAAGTTTTAAAATAATTAGATGTTATAGGCAGGCACATTAGAAAATACAGATAAAAAGGAGCAAAGAATCATCACTAATCCACTGGTCAGAGTTAACTGCTGTTAACATTTTAGTGTTTTCTTTCTGTTGTTTTTTCCTATCATATATCTTACAAATATTGAATCACTATAAACAATGTGTTTATAGAGGAACGTAAATCAACCTGTGGCTTTAGCTGGGGAGTAGGACTATTGAGACTGGGTGATTTATGAAGAAAAGAGGTTTAATTGGCTCATGGTTCTGCAGGTTTCACAGGATGCATGGTGCTGGTATCTGCTCAGCTTCTGGGGAGGCCTCAGGGAGCTTTTACTCGTGGTGAAAAGTGAAGAGGGAGCAGGCATGTCACCGTCAAAAGCACAAAGAAGAGGGAGTAGTGGGGCGGGGAGTTCCATACACTTAACCAGATCTCGTGGGTTCTCACTGTTGCAAATATAGCACCAAGCCATGAGGAATCTACTTCCATGACCAGACACCTCCCACCAGGCCCCACTTCTAGTATGTGGATTACATCTCAACATGAGATTTGCATGGGGACAAATACCCAAACTATATCAGGTACATTATGACATTAAAAATCCCGTGACTCAAATTAGCTCTAAAGTTCCCTTTACCTCTGGTCTTGTGTGTGTGTGTGTGTGTGTGTGTGTGTGTGTGTGTGTGTGTGATGCAGTCTCACTCTGTTGCCCAGGCTGGAGTGCAGTGGCGCAATCGTGGCTCACTGCACCCTCTGCCACCCAGGTTCAAGCGATTCTCCTGCCTCAGGCTCCTGAGTTGCTGGGATTATAGGTGTGGGCCACCATGCCCGGCAAATTTTTTTATCTTTAGTAGAGATGGGGTTTCACCATCTTGGCCAGGTTGATCTTGAACTCCTGACCTTGTGATCCACCCGCCTCAGCCTCCCAAAGTGCTGGGATTACAGGCGTGAGCCACTGTGCCCTGCCACATCTGGTCTTTTTAGTTAAATAAGCATCTATCTATCTTTCTTTTTTTTTTAATGCTCATTTGAATTTAGTTTCTGCTATCTACAACATAAGGATTTCTTAAGGGCACAGTCCTGTGGCAGAGAATACTAGTTGACCCTCAAAATAATTCTTCCTCTTTCAATGGTAACAATCCTCAATTTTTAGGTGGGTATAACTGCCCAAAATATAAATACATCTCCAAGCCCTTTGGCAAGGTGTACCCTGTGACTATGTTTTGGCCAAAAAGATAAAAGCAGAAATACTATGTATGGCTTTCAGGAAGTGTCCTTAAAAGAGGAACTATGTGCTTTCTCCTTTACCCTTCCTTCTTCCTGAGATGGCTGGACCTATGTTACAACCATTTTGGATCATGAGAGAATTAGGAAGAAATTAAGGTCATGCAAAGCAGAGTATCAGAGAGAAGAAAAGTGGGTTCCTGACACAATGAAGCACCATAACCACCTTGGAGCACTTTCTTCCTACTTTATATAAGAGGAAAACAGACATACATGATGCAAGCTACTGTTATTTTGGGGTTTTCTTTTTTCGTCATTCAAAGCTGAGCCAAATACTAGCTAACACTAAACTTTATATATGTTTCATTGTGTACTTTATTTTTATTTAAAAAAAATTTTTTTTAGACAGGGTTTCAGTCTGTCACCCAGGCTGGAGTGCAGTGGCACAATCACAGCTCACTGCGGCCTCAACCTCCCAGGCTCAAGCGATCTTCCTGCCTCAGTCTCCTAAGTAGCTGGGACTACAGGTGCATACCACCATGCCCAGTTACTTTTGTTTGTTTGTTTGTTTGTTTGTTTTTGTAGAGACAGGGTTTCACCATGTTACCCAGGCTGGTCTCCAACTCTTGAGGTCAAGCAATCTGCCTGCCTCAGCCAACGCACCTGGCCTCATGATGTAATTTCTTGCAAGTCAAACTCTACTGTGTAACTTATGAATCGTAAATGAATCCCACTCCAAAGTTCTGAATTATTCCAGTTTTTATGTGACATTTTTGATGGGATAAATGAGCATTAGTAGCAAATGTGCTATGTTGCAAGAGAAACACACAAAATGGGAGGATGAACATGAATGTATTTTTTTTCTAATGTATTGAATGTGGGAATCTTAAACCTTCCAATTATTAAAAGGGTCAATGATGGCTCCAATAATTTAAATTATAATGTTAATATTTGGGCCTGGAAATATCTTTTTAAATTATTTATATTCAATCAGCTTTAAAATATTGTAAAGCCAGAAAACTGTTGTTATTCAAATTATCTTCTTGTAACATCTCTGCTTTAGGAAGTTTCTAGTTCCAAGTGAGATGGAGTGAGCAAATCCCAACCTATCTCTCTTGCTGAATGTAGCTATTAACCTGGAAAAAATGCAAGGCTCCCAAACTTAAGGACTCTGAAAAGTAAATCTAAACAGAAAGGTTGGAGAAGAAGGCATGAATGTGAAGTACCACTGAATATGCAGAGAGCTTACCATTTTTTCCCCTGTGATATCCCTAATCTGGAATCAGTGCAGCCCAAAAGCCTGAATTGCAAATCGATGTGGACAGAAAGAGCTCCAGGAGAAGGCTTCTAGATCTGGCTTGAGGAGTGGGAAAAGAGTTTCATAATGTACAGACAAAGTAGGGGAAATCTCATGTGCTTTTTTTTTTCTCCATTCTCTAGCACCCAAATCTCAAGTAACCCTATAAGAGCAGAAGTGAAAGTGACGGTAATGGTAAGAGGAGGCAGCAGGTGCCTAAAACTTTGAGAAAAGAGAACTTTCCTCTATGATCAGAGGAGCTGTGCTCCCCAAACTCAGAGTAGGGCAAATGACAAACCCCCATTGCTTTCTTTTTTCATCTTTGCCCTCCCACTGCTTGGCTCCAGACATAAGCATAGTCATGGGAAGTGAACAGCAAGGTAGTGTATGTACTTGGCTGGGCACAGTGGCTCATACCTCTAATCCCAACACTTTGGGAGGCTGAGGTGGGAGGATCACTTGAGCCCATGAGTTCGAGATCAGCCTGGGCAACACAGTGAGACACTCTCTACAAAAAATACAAAAATTAGTTGGGTGTGGTGGTGCATGCCTGTAGTCCCAGCTACTCAGGAGGCTGAGTTGGGAGGATCTCTTGAGTCCAGGAACTCAAGGCTGCAGTGAGCTGAGATTACACACCTCAGCCCGGATGACAGAGACTCTGTCTCAAAAAATAAAAAATAAAACCCTAGTTTTCTGATCAGAGAACTATAAAAGGGAGCCCCAAGGAATTGGGATAAAACAAGGAAACTGAGTAGAGGAAGGAGCAAAAGTTTATGATTTCTGGGCTAACTCCCACACTGTACTTGTGTGGATCTGATACTCACCACTGTACCACAGGCTATGAGAACTGAGCTACAGTTCCTGCCCCAGACCTCAGCTGACCACTGAGTGGAGAATATTCAGGACTGATCCAAATGACACTGCAAAGACTTTGAAAACAGAACTGATATTAAAATTACAACCGAGAGAAGCCTAATTGGAGTTTACACTCTAGTCCCAACCTGATTGATTATGGCTAACACAAAAATATCAACATTCACTCCAGGATTTAAACAAGACCTCTAGTCTCGTAGCATAATATTCAAAATGTCCAGGATACAATATAAAATTACTCACCATTTAAGAAACTAGAAAAATCTAACCTGGGAAAAGATCACTGACAGACACTAAGATGACACAGATGTTGGCATTATCTGACAAAGACATTAAAGTAACTATTTGTTTGAAACTTCACAGGTATGAATGTCCATATTCCTCTCCACACGGGAAGTTTTTAGCCATGTCTTTAAGATATTTGCCCCCTTTCTCTTTTCCCTCTTAAACTCCCCTAATGCATACATTGGTTCTCTTGATGTTGTCCCATAAATCCTGTACACTTAATTTTTTCTCCTGACTAGATAATTTTATATTACCAGTCTTCAAACTCAGATGCTTGCCTCTGCTTGATCAATTTTGTTGAAGCTCCCTCTTGCATTTAATTTAATTCATTGTATTCTCCAGCTCCAGAATTTTTAATTGGTTTTAAAAATGATTTATACTTAATAAACTTCTCATTTTATTCAAGTAAAAAAAAGTAAAATAACCATTAAAAATATTATGAGAACATCCTTGAAATAAATGAAAACATAAAAAAGAAAGTCTTGGCAAAGATTTTCTTTTCTTTTTTTTTTTGAGACAGAGTTTCACTCTTTTTGCCCAAGCTGGAGTGCAATGGCATGGTCTCAGCTCACTGCAACCTCTGCCTCCTGGGTTCAAGCAATTCTCCTGCCTCAGCCTCCCAAGTAGCTGGGATTGCAGGCATCTGCCACCATGTCCAGCTAATTTTTGTATTTTTAATAGACATGGGGTTTCACCATGTTGGCGAGGCAGGGCTCAAACTCCTGATCTCAGGTGATCTGCCTGCCTCAGCCTCCCAAGGTGCTGGGATTCCTGGCATTAATTACCGCCCCTAGCCAAGATTTCCTATTTCTATTGTATTCAGTTCTTCCATTGAGAACTGAAAAATACAATAGCCAAAATTTAAAACCCTGATGGGCTCAGGACAGAATAGAGATGGCAGAAGAAAGAGTCAGTGACCTAGAAGGTACCTAATAGAAATTACTGCTCTGAACAACAGAGAGAAAAAAAGATTTAAAAAATAGAGAACAGACCCTTGGGTATCTGCAGGATAGTACTAAAATGCCTCATGTATATTATTAGAGTCCCAGAGAGGGGAAAGACTGTGATGTAGAAAAAGGTGTTTGGCTGTGTGTGGTGGCTCATACATGTAATCCCAGCACTTTGGGAGGCCGAGGTGGGTGAATCACCTGAGGTTGGGAGTTCAAGACCAGCCTGGCCAACATAGAGAAACCCCGTCTCTACTAAAAACACAAAAAATAGCTCCGTGTGATGGCACATATCATTAACCCCAGCTACTCGGGAGGCTGAGGCAGGAGAATCACTTGAACTTGGGAGGCAGAGGTTGCAGTGCGCCATGATCATACCACTGTACTCTAGCCTGGGCGACAGTGAGACTCCATCTCAAAAAAAAAAAAAGAAAAAAAAAGATGTTTGAAGAAAGAATGCTTGATAACTTCTCAAATTTGTTGAAAGGCATAAACATACAGATTCAAGAATCTTAACAACCCTAAAGGATAAACGCAAAGAAATCCATGCTCAGACACATCATAATCAAAGTGCTGGATAACTAAACATACAAAAAAACCTTTCTTTTTTTAAGAGACAAAGCCTCACTCTGTTGCTCAAGCTCATTGCAGCCTCAACCTCCTGGGCTCAAGAGATCCTCCAGCCAGAGCCTCTTTAGCAGCTAGGACTGCAGGTGCATGCCATCATGCCTGGCTAATTTTGTACTTTTTTTTTTTTTTTTTTTTTTGTAGATTCTCACTCTGTTGCACAGGCTGGTCTCAAACTCCTGGGCTCAAGTAATCCTCCCACCTCAGTTTCCTAAAGTGCTGGAATTACAGGTGTGAGCTACTGTACCTGGCCCCCCAAAAACCTCTTGAAAGAGATTTTTTTCCAGGAATCTAGAGGGGAAAAAATGCATTACATAGGGGAGCAATGATTCAAATGATGATGGATTTTTAAAATAAGAAATCCTGGCCAGGTGCGGTGGCTCATGCCTGTAATCCCAGCACTTTTGGAGGCTGAGGCAGATGGGTCACTTTAGGTCAGGAGTTCGTGACCAGCCTGACCAGCTGGCCAATATGATGAAACCCTGTCTCTACTAAAAATACAAAAATTAGCTGGGTGTGGTGGTGCATGCCTGTAGTCTCAGCTGCTTGGGAGGCTGACATGGGAGAATCACTTGAACTCAGATGCCAAGGTTGCAGTGAGCCAACATTGCACTACTACACTCTAGCTGGGGCAACAGAGTAAGACCCTGCCTCAAAAATAATAATAATAATAATAAAGACCAACAGAATTGGTAAATATATAGGTAAATATAATGAATTATTCTTCTATGCTTGTTCTTTGAAGTATGTTTGATGGTTGAATGCAAAAATTATAACTATGTCTGATAGGGTTTTCAATGATTACAGATGCCATACATAAGACAGCAATAAGATATGGAGGGGGACTATACAGTAGTAATGTTTTTAAATCTTGCTTATAGTGGTAATATGTTAATTTTAAGTAGACATTGAAAAGTTACACATTATAATCCCTTGAGCAATCATTAAAAAATTGGACAAAGACATATGGTAAAAATGTCAATAGATACATTAAAATGGAATAGGCTGGGCGTGGTGGCTTACGCCTACAATCCCAGCACTTTGAGAGGTCAAAGTGAGCAGATCACCTGAGGTCAGGAGTTTGAGACCAGCCTGGCCAACATGGTGAAACCCCATCTCTACTAAAAATACAAAATTAGCCAGGTGTGGTGGCACACGCCTGTAATCCCAGTTACTCAGGAGGCTGAGTGTGGAAAGTAGAAAAGTTCCTTTCTAAAGTTTCCTTTCTTGTTAAAAAAAATAAGTGTGCTAATAACTTTGTTAAGCCCTATGTAGCTGTTAGACATGTCATGCTTACAGGCACGTAGTACATTTCTATGTCCTTATATTTTAACAAAGATACCTGTGCTGGACGTGCTCACAGGCATGTCCCAGCTTTCCATTGCTTTTACCTGTTTAGAAAAGTTTGAAGTTATTAGCAAATCAGGTTTTAGTTTAGATTGTGAGGTCTGGCTCCAGCCAACGGAGATCAGATGCAGCAGTAAAGACGACCCCAAATACATAAGGGATACATTTGTGTGTTTTCCAGTATTAGAAAACTATTATGTTTCAGCAAAGAATACTATTCAGGAATTTAAAAGGTACAGACACTCATATATGCGACATGGATAATCTCAAAAAACAGTGCACTGAGCAAAATAAGCTGAGAGCAAAAAGGTACGTACAGTATGATTCCATTTATATGAAGTTCTAGAATAGTCTAGGAGTTGGAACTGGGCATAAGAGATGTTTCTGGGATGACAGAAATGTTATATATCTTAATAGGGGTATTATTTCATGGGTGTACATATTTTTCAGGATTCATCTAACTATATATTTTAGATCTGCCTGGTGAGGTGGCTCAAGCGTGTAATCCCAGCACTTTAGGAGGCTGAGGCAGGTGGATCATGAGGTCAGGAGATCAAGACCATCCTGGCCAACATGGTGAAACCCCGTCTCTACTAAAAATACAAAAATTAGCTGGCCGTGGGGGCATGTACCTGTAATCCCAGCTACTCAAGAGGCTGAGGCAGGAGAATTGCTTGAACCTGGGAGGAGGAGGTTGAAGTGAGCCAAGATCTTGCCATTGCACTCCAGCCTGGGCAACAAAAGCAAAACTCCCTCTCCCAAAAAGAAAAAAAGAAGAGAGAAAAAAAAATCAATGTCATCTACCGTCTTAACAGCCCAAGGAAGGAAAACTACATGATTATGTAAACTGATATGTAATTACCAATTGTGTATCAATTGAGAAAAATTGAAAAAAGTGAATGCCAATTTATGATTGAAAGAAACTAAAACCTCTCAGCAGACTAGGGGACAGAAGGGACTTCCCTTAACATGATAGAGGGTACCTTCAAAAAAACCTTCAGCTAACATTATCCTTAGTGATGAAAGGCTAAATGCTTTCCCCCTAAGATTAGGAACAAGGCACAGCTGTCTACTCTCACCACTCCTACTCAGCATGGTTATGGAAGTCCTAGCCAGTTAGCAAGAAAAGGAAAGAAAAGGCACACAGATTAAAAAGAAGGAAAAGAAACAAAACAAAAACCTTTCTCTATTTGCAGATGACATGATTATTTGCAAAGAAAATTCCAAATAATCTGTCAAAAAAATACTAGGACAAATTAAGTGAGTTAAGCAAGATTGCAGGATACAAGTTCAACATACAAAAATCAATTGCATTTCTTTATATATTAACTTTTTTTAATTAAAAAATTTTAAATGTTTAATTATTTTTTAAAGCCAGGGTCTCACTCTGTCGCCCAGGTTGGAGTGCATTGGTGCAATCATACCGCACTACAGTCTCCAACTCCTGGGCTCAAGTGATCCACCCACCTCAGACTCCCAAGTAGCTGGGACTACAGGCATTCACCACCATGCCTGGTTAATTTTTTAATTTTTTGTAGAGCCAGGATTTGGTTATATTGCCCAGTCTTGTTTTAAATTCCTGGCCTCAAGTGCTGCCACCTCGGCCTCCCAAAGTGCTGGGATTACAGGCGTGAGCTTGAGGTCAGGGGTTCAAGACTAGCTTGGGCAACACAGCAAGACTGTCTCTACAAAAAAATTAAATATTAAAAATTAAAATAGTTTTTAAAACGAAAATTCTAGGAGAATCAGTGAATAAGATTCCAATCTGAGGGACAAGGGTAATACAATAGAAGAGATTTTGAGACAGATAGTTTTTAGGTTTAGGAGTAGGCCAGGGACGTAATGACAATGACGTCCATCTGGGTAACGTAGGGAGCAGCCAGGCCCTAAAAGACAACTGGAAACAAGCAAATCTCTGGGTAAAGTACTGGCAAGATTTACAAGGCTGCGGTTCAAGCCAGGCTCCGGGCCCAGCAAGGTGCCAGAATTGGAATCCATTAACGGTGACTGAAAGTCAGACTGGTCCTTGAAAGAAAGCGACAGACTGACTCATTGTTCTTGAATGTGTACAGGGTCTAAGTTCATCTCCAGGATGGAAAGGACTGTTCTGGATCCCTCACTAGTGCAGAGAGAGAAAGCAGTATACCTCCAGGGTTGTCTTGGAGGTGGGAAATGGAGGATTGGGACGATTTTCATTGTAAAATGTGCCGTGAACAAAGAAATGTCTCCATAACATGAATGTTATTGAGTAGCCGAGTTGTGATGTAGAATGTCATGTTTCTGAGATTTCTCACGGACAATCAATACCATCTGTATGTCAGGATCCGGGAAACAGAGAACACCTTCAAACTGGGTGAGGAGAGTTTATTAAAGGGGCTAATTATAAAGGCAAGGTTTAGACAAAATAAGGGGGATGTAGGCCAGGTATGGTGGCTCACACCTGTAATCCCAGTACTTTGGGAGGCCAAGTTGGGAGCCCAGGAGTTCAAGACCAGCCTGGGCAATATGGTGAAACCCTGTCTCTACAAAAAATACAAAAATTAGCCAGGTCTGGTGGTGTGTGCCTGTGGTCTCAGATACTTAGGAGGCGGAGGCGGCAGGATGGCTTGAGCCCAGGAAGTGGAGGCTGCAGTGAGCTGAGATCTCGCCACTGTACTCCAGCCTGGGTGATGGAGTAAGGCCTTGTCTCAAAAATAAATAAATAAATAAATAAATAAAAGAAAAAGAAAAAAGGGTAGGGAAGTGCTATAGTATCCTAGGGCTAGTAACAGTAGAGAGCTATTTTTTCTTATGCTTGACGGGGAGTGAGGGATGGTTGCTAAACCCTTGAGGGAGAACTGGGTTGTGCGGGCCCCTGACAGGAGCCATAGCTTTCGCTAGAGGGAAAGCCAACCTGTGGCTATGTGGCAGTCGGGGAGCCAGGGGAATAAGCACCCCTTCCTCACTCTCTCCCCAGCTTCCTGTCAGGACCAGCACCCCTCCACATGTGCTGAACCCAGCTAGGCGCCGTGAGGCAAGGGATCCCAGTGATGCAGTCCAGATGGGTCTACCTCTCAGGCACATAGCAGGCTAAAAAACGCTAGAGAATGAATCTGAAGGGAAAAACAGAAGACCATCTATGATGTGCACATTGTTATTAAGTTTACTTAGAGAGGGTGTCCAGGCCTGAGTATTTGGGCTTTCTCATCTGTTTTTGCATCTGTTATTATATCTTGGATTTTAGGCTTACCTTTCTTTTGGACCTATGGCCCTCTGTCCACTAAATTCACACATTCCCTGGGAGGGTCAGAGCTGAATCATCTCTGAGCTCCTATGGCGCTATTAAAGCCAGAAAAAGGCCAGGACAGGAGAGGATAACTGGGACAAAGCGCATAACTGGAGCTCTTACTCCTCTGAGCACGGTGCCAGTTATTTAGTTGAGGGACAGGCAGCCCTACAGTGCCCTGTAAGGAAACAGAAGCGCGGCCCCAGGAGGCAGCCCTCCCCTGACTGGAGGAAGGGAATGGGCATGAAGCAAACCTCTCAGAGGGGGTTATTATCACTGCCAGATTCTGCCCAAATAAGTAAAGGCTTCATTCCGATTTCCACTGGAGCACAACTACCAGAAAATAATGAAAACTGGCCCCATGGAAGGAATACTCTGTTGGCAGCTTTCTGCTGCTTTTTTGTTGATTACCTTCTTGCTTTTTAAGTTTTTGCCACTGGCAGAATGAGATATGGTTCATTTTTGCAAGAAAAAGAACCATACATTTTGTTGTAGAGAGTTGGTCTATAAAGAAGATGTGTTACACTTAAATTGCCTTCTATGAATGCATTCTTTCATTAACATGAAAAGTGAACAGTTGAGGCTGGGCGCAATGACTCATGCTGGTAATCTCAGCACTTTGGGAGGCTGAGGCAGGCCAATCATTTGCGCTCAGTAGTTCAAGACCAGCCTAGGTGAACAAAAAAAATTAGCCAGACATAGTGGTGAGCACCTTTAGTCCCAGCTACTCAGGAGGCTGAGGTGGGAGAATCACTTGGGCCTGAGAGGTGGAGGTTGCAGTGAGCCAAAGGTTGCAACGAGCCAAGCTTGTACCACTGCACTCTAGCCTGAGTGACAGAGCTAGACCCTGATTCAAAAAAAAAGGAATAGTTGTTATGATTGTGGAACATGCAGTACAAGTGAAATGTAACTTCTTTATAATAGCCTATGTGCACATTTTAAATGAAAAGTATGTTTGGCTTTTATAATTATTTTCTTTTTTTTCCTATGTTGTTTGTTCTGATTATACTTATTGAAATGTAAAAATAAAAATCAGCAATTGATATACAATACATGAGTATCTAAGGAAAATCTGGTGGTGTTTCTGATGCCTCTTGAACATTTCAAGATGTTTGAATAGATGTCTATGAATTCTCATTTACAAAGTTAGATTATTATTATTCCAAAAATAGATTAGAAAAAGATAGTTTCCAAAATACAGTCTTTCCAGTGATTTTAAGTTTCTGGGTGAGTTTTTACAGTGCTTGAGGAAAGAATACATTATGCAAGTCATAAAGGTTTACAGCATTAGAAAGTGAGTGAAAACATTTTCATCTTATCACTTCTATATATGTGTTTTAAACTAACTGTCCTTATCTGATTAGTCATATTTGGAATCAAAATTTAGACAGCTCATTGCTAGACAACAAATGTAGACTGGAGGCCTTTTTGGTACAGCTGAATGACATCAGAGCAGATTATTTTATCTATAGACTAACCAAAAACAGCAACACCACCCTTTCCACGCTGAGTTTTTTTTTTTCTTTTTTTAGACAGGGTCTTGTTCTGTTGACCAGGCTGGAGTACAGTGGCACCATGTTGGCTCACTGCATCCTCTGCCTCCCGGGTTCAAGCCATTCTCCTGCCTCAGCCTCCTGAGTAGCTAGGATTACAGGTGTGAGCCACTGCGCCTGGCCCAGGCTGAGCTTTTTTTTTTTTTTTTTTTAATTGAGAGAGAGTCTCGCTCTGTTGCCAGGCACCAGGCTGGAGTACAGTGGTGCGATCTCAGCTCACTGCAACCTCCACCTCCCAGGTTCAAGCAATTCTCCTGCCTCAGCCTCCCAAGTAGCTGGGACTATAGGCACGCACCACCATGCCCAGCTAATTTTTGTATTTTTTAGTAGAGACGGGGTTTCACCATGTTGGCCAGGATGGTCTCGATCTCTTGACCTCGTGATCCGCCCGCCTTGGCCTCCCAAAGTGCTGGGATTACAGGCGTGAGCCACTGTGCCCAGTCCAGGCTAAGGTTTTAATTCTTACCCTTTTCTATAATAGCAAAGAGGCAAAATTGGTATTTTATCTGTTGATGTTAAAGTATGATTCAAGAAATATTCAAACTTCCCTTTATATTATCTCTACATATTAATAAAATCTCTGAAATTAATAGCAGATATTGTAATTTGTAAAAGCATCAAATATTATGTCTTTACTTTGGTGATTTTAAATTATAGTTTCCCTGAATACTCAAATATTTAGCACAGATAGCTCCCTGGAGATGACAAAATGCAGCTTAAACACAATTCAACTCCTTTGTTCTCCAGTGTGTATGCTCTGTTTCCATGGAAATTACATGTTGACCAGGAATTGTAAAAATACTATATGCAAACATGTCTTAGAAGCAAACCCTTTTAGAGAATAATGGTGATTTAATTTGAGTCACTCCATTAAAATTGTTCAAATAACAGAAAATAAAACTGTATTTTTCTTCAGCAGAGACCCTTCTGCAATTTCCCTTAGCTAAATATATTAATCTAATAGCATTGGAGATTATAGGGACTTTAATTTGCCTTTTGATGAGAGTAAAATTTAATCTTAATGATTTAGGTAAATTTATTCATCCAAAAAAGATTAAGAACTTAGTCTGAACAAGGTGTTGTTCAGGGCGCTCAAAGGAACACAGAGCCATATACCAGTGCCAAAATGGTGTAAAGTGGGATGACTATGGTAAAGCTGATGATCAATGTGCTCCGGGAGTGTGGAGGAAGGAAGGAGATAAAGGAGGTCTTCTTGCATGACATGGCATTTGAACTGGGTCTTGAAAATGAGAACCTGAGGCCGGGCGTGGAGGCTCATGTCTGTAATCCCAGCACTTTGGGAGGCTGAGGTGGGTGGATCACTTGAGGTCAGGAGTTCGAGACCATCCTGGTCAACATGGAGAAACCCCAGGTCTTCTAAAAATACAAAAATTGCCGGGCATAGTGGCGCACGCCTATAATTCCAGCTACTTGGGAGGCTGAGGTACAAGAATCACTTGAACCTGGGAGGTGGCATCTGCAGTAAGCCAAGACCACCCCACTGCACTCTAGCCTGGGCATCAGAGTGAGACTCTGTCTCAAAAAAAAAAATAGAGAACTTGAGTAGAAGATGCTTCCTGATGAGAGAAACCATCTGAGCAAAGGCACGGAGGTGGGAAAACCAAGGGTATGTTTGAGTAATGGTGAGAAATCCAACTGGCTGATGTATAAAGGACATTGTGGGAGATAAGAAGAAAAGGTAGGCTGTGGCTAGGCCTTGAATGCCATGCTAATTTGGATATGACGCTCAAGAGCAGTAGTGTTCAATTAAGGGATTATAATCTGGACTGTCAGCAGTTGAATGTTAAATGATGAGAAAGTGGCCGGGCGTGGTGGCTCACGCCTGTAATCCTAGCACTTTGGGAGACCGAGGTGGGTAGATCACCTGAGGTCAGGATTTTGAGACCAGCCTGGCCATCATGGTGAAACCCCATCTTAAAAAAAAAAAAAGAAAGAAAGAAATGATGAGAAAGTAAGGGAAGGAAGTAGATCAGTACATTGAGTAGAGTATTTCTGTGTGCTATTCCTCCCTAGGAAGAGCATAGAGAAATACCTTGAAGGACTAGCCACCTGGAAAAATGGTTTATTTGAGACATATGGCGGTTTAAAAATATGTCCACAAATTTTTACAAATTCCTTTCTTCAAGAGATGGTGATGAATTCTGCTTCTTTGAATGTGGGCTGAATGTAGCAACTCACTTCTAGCAAATAGAATGAGGCAGAAGTGACAGTGGGCCATTTCTGAAACTAGATCATAAAAGGCACTGGGACTTCCTTGTTGCTTGCTTTCTTGGCTCACTCGCTCTGGGGAAGCCAGCTGCCATGTTGAGGATACTCAACCTTGGAAGTGGATTCTCCAGCCCCAGTGAAGCCTTCTGATGATGACAGCCCTGGTTGACATCTTGATTGCAACTCTGTGAATGACCCAGAGCTGGAACCACCAGAAGCTAAGCTGGTCTCCTATTCCTGACCTATAGAAACTGTGAGATCATGTGTTTGTTGTTGGATCTACTAAACTTTGAGGTAATTTGTAACACAGTAATAGACAACTAATGAAGGAAGTTGGAAAAGGAGAGTCTTTTTTTTTTTTTTTTTTTTTTTAGCCAGTGTTTCTCTCTTGTCGCCCAGGCTGAAATGCAGTGGCGCGATCTTGGCTCACTGCAACCTCCACCTCCTGGGTTCAAGCAATTCTGCTGCCTCAGCCTCCCGAGTAGCTGGGATTACAGGTGCATACCACCACATCTGGATAATTTTTGTATTTTTAGTAGAGATGGGATTTCACCGTGTTGGCCAGGTTGATCTCAAATTCTTGACCTCAGGTGATCCACCCACATCAGTCTCCCAAAGTGCTGGGATTACAGGCGTGAGCCACCTCACCCAGCCGGAAAATGAGTGTCTTAAACATGCCTGTGGATAGAGAAGAAGGAGCCAGAGGATACCAAGAGTGAAGATCACACAAGGAGAGGGGAAATCACAGTTAGGTCAAATTCTGGAAGACTTTTCTAGGGATAGGATCATCAGTTAAGGGTGAAGTTATTTTTGGAAAGGAAGAGTGAGGATCAGAAAAATTTTTAGATTGGAAAGATGGAAGGTGATATCAAGTTTTTGGTTCCTTCATCAGAGGAGGAGATCAGGTCATCTGCTGAGATAAAGGAACCTCTGAGATCAAGAGCTCTGAGAGAGCAGGAAAAATTGGAAGAGCTACTGTGCGATATCATGTAGACAATCAGATAAAGCAAAGAACACAATTCCCTCCAGCTAGGCTTAGCACCCTGGGAGAGTAAGCTGAGAAAGCAGACAAGGGTGGGGATTGATAAGGCAGATATGAAAGATCAAATGGGCAGAGGATTCTGAGACGCTAATGTAATTAAAGTGACTGGGCATGAAGTCTAGACAGGGCACAAGGGCCTGTGAAATTATAAGAGGAGTAATGAACTGAGACTATAAAAGGGTGGAACTTCCACAGCAACTATAATCTATATAACACATCTCACATTTTATTCATAAACTCCCTTAGCATCATGTAACTTTTTTAGTGTGTATGCCTAGTTGCCCCAGTGAGATAATAAACTCAGGGTAATGACCTGCGTTTACACATTTTATAACCTCTTAGAAGCTAGCACTTTGCTTCATAAGGATTAATATATTTGTTGAATCAATGAATAAAATCGTTCTAGCACTCTGTGTGTGTGTTCTACTGTTTTTTTCTTCCTTCACAATAAGCATCTCATTGAAGCTAAAGATCTGCTCCTGTTAGATAGTCAAAGTATTCCATCCTTGTCTCTAAGAGCTGGGGTTTCTGGATGTCTTTTAAGAAGTACTATATAATTATTAAAAAAGGAACAATACTTGTAGATAGTCAAAGTATTCCATCCTTGTCTCTAAGAGCCGGGGTTTCTGGATGTCTTTTAAGAAGTATGATATAATTATTAAAAAAGGAACAATACTTGATTGACTAAAGATAATAAGGCTAATTATGCCTATGTGAAACAACCTTGAAATAAACCTTTGGTGATTTCTTTTCAATCTGACCAAAAAAAAAAAAAAAAAAAAAAAAAACAGAATACAAGTGAAAAGATTTAGAGGAAAATGAGAGACCAGCTGGTCTCTTACTTCCTGGAAAATCAGGGGAAGTGGAGGCCTCTATTTAGAGGAATTTAAAGAAGCTTAGATCTGCAATGGGGGCTCTGAGAGGGGTGTCTGGTTTTTGAAGATTATTAGCACAAATGGCTCCTTAGCCTGAGTGGACATCTACGTATCCTTTACCTGGCACACTCTTCTATCATTGCTTCCATGGAAAAAGTAGACCTGCTAAAGTCTATTAAGAAAAAATTGAGGCCAGGCACAGTGGCTCACACCTGTAATCCCAGCAGTTTGGGAGGCCAAGGCAAATGGATCACCTGAGATTTGGAGTTCAAGTCCAGCTTGACCAACATGGAGAAACCCCATCTCTACTAAAAATACAAAAGTACCCGTGCATGTGATGGCAGGTGCTTGTAGTTCCAGCTACTCAGGAGGCTGAGGCAGGAGAAACGTTTGAACCCGGGAGGTGGAGGTTGTGGTGAGCCAAAATCGTGCCATTGCCCTCCAGCCTTGGCAACAAGAGTAAAACTCTGTCAAGAAAGGAAAGAAGGAAGGAAAGGAAGAAAGAAAGAAAGAAAGAAAGAAAGAAAGAAAGAAAGAAAGAAAGAGAAAGAGAGAGAGAAAGAAAGAGAAAGGAAGGGAAGGAAAGAAAGAAAAGAAAGAGAGAAAGAAAAAGAGAAATGAAGGGAAGGAAGGAAAGAAAAGAAAGAAGGAAGGAAAGAAGGAAAGAAAAGAAAGAAGGAAGGAAAGAAGGAAAGAAAGAGGAAGGAAAGAAGAAAAGGGAGAAAGAAATGAAGAGAAGGAAAGAAAGAAAGAAAAGGAAGAAGGGCTGATACCAACGACGGCAAGTTTAGTTTTCATATACTTAGTATGACTGAGACAAAGATGGAAATCATTTGATTATTTAAAAGAAACAGAATTCAGCCACAATCAGATGCTGATTTTCTTCATTGAAAAGGAAAAAAAAAATCAACAGAAGAACACATATAAAGCACTGGGACTAAATTACCAAAAATTGTACCTGCAACTGAGGTGTAATGAGAAATTGTATGCCGTGCACGGTGGCTCACGCCTATAATCTCAGCACTTTGGGAGGCCGAGGCAGGAAGATCATTTGCGCTCACGAGTGGGAGACCAGCCTGGGCAACATGGCGAAAACCTGTCTCTACAAAAAATACAAAAACTAGCCGGGCATGGTGGCATGTGCCTGTAATCCCAGCTACTTGAGAGACTGAGTGGAAGGATGGCTGGAGCCCAGCTGGAGGTTGCAGTGAGCCGAGATCACGTCACTGCTCTTCACCCTGGGCAACAGAGTCTCAAAAACCCTGTTTTTGTTTTTTTTTTAAATAGTCAAATCCTCAAGACTACTCCCAAACACAATACCTTAATCACATTCAAGAGAATAATGATTTTTGCATGTTGGCACAACAGAGATTTCCATAATTTAACTTTAGACAGCTGTTCTCTCTTCGTTAGTTGAGTAGGACAAATATAAAAGAGTTTGTTTATACAAACATTTTACAAGACGTGGTGAAACCATGACACCGTGTTGTATGATTGATAAGGTCTTTACGCATTTATTTTGAAGCACAAAAGACTACATAGGTGGATGTCACAATGGGCAACTTCTTTTCCTCAGTGCCTCCATCCAATCCATAGAGAAGAGGCGTGTTCAGCAAACCTGCATATTTCCATAGAGATGTAGGGCGGAAAATGCCAGGACAAATTTTGCAGATCAACTAAACTGATAGTGCCATAGGTAAGAATGCAGAAATAAAAATTTTTTCTCAAGTCTCATACCAAATCCAAATGATGCTGTTAAGTACTTTAAAGACATCCCGCTGGAAAAGAGATCATGGTTTTATTTGCCTTCTTCCAATTAGAAAGACTGCTGCTTCATTCTGTATGTTGGTCCCCAGAGAGCTTACAATGGTGAGAGCATGGAAGGCAAAAGAAATACTCATCATCTGGAAAGCAACTCAAAGCAGATGTTGTGCAACAGAGCTCAGGCAAAGTCACAGCATCATAGATGAAGGAGCAGGCTTTACTGGGAAACTTACAAGCTGAGGGTCTGCAAGAGAAGGCATAGGGGATGTGCTGGGGTCAGGGCTGTTACGGTAGGTAGCTAGTGAAGTATGGGCAGGGCAGGAGAGGGCTCCCCTCACAAACACACCAGGAGTGTCTCCCAACCATCAGGTGATGGTCAGGCAGTTAACTATCTCTCTAAAGTAATAATTGATCGCAGCTGCCACCAGGGAAAGGCAGTCTCCTAACAGCTAGATAATGCTTGGCCAGGTGAGGTGGCTATAACCCCAGGTACTCGGGAGGCTGAGGCAGGAGAATCGCTTGAACCCGAGGCAGAGGTTGCAGTGAGCTGAGATGGTGCCACTGCACTCCAGCCTGAGCAACAGAGCAAGACTTCGTCTCAAAAAAAAAAAAAAAAAGAAAAGAAAAGAAAAAAAAATGCCTGAAGGCTGGGCATGGTGACTCATGCCTATAATCCCAGAACTTTGGGAGGCTGAGGTGAATGGATCATTTGAGCCCAGGAGTCCAAGATCAGTCTGGGAAACATAGCAAAATCCTGTCTCTACAAAAAATACAAAAATTAGCCAGATATGGGGGCACAGGCATAAAATCCCAGCTACTCAGGAGGCTGAGGTGGGAGTATCACTTGAGCCTGGGAGGCCAAGGTTACAGTGAGCTGAGATGGCACCACTGCACTCCAGCCTGGGTGACAGAGTGAGACCCTGACAAAAAAAGAAAGAAGGGAAGGAAGGAAGGTAAGAAGGAAGGGAGGGAGGGAGGGAGGGAGGAAAACACCTGAAACTGGTGATCAGCAGCTTCCTGATAAGATCTCAGGAGTAGGGAGAAGTAACAAGACCCTGGAAGCATGTCAACACATAAAACCCCAAGTCAAGAGTTTAAATAGTGCACTTGGTCTCTCAAGTCGCCAACTTGGCCCTCTTCCAAGTGTACTTTCCTTCCTTTCATTCCTGCTCTAAAGCTTAATAAAGTTTCACTCCTGCTCTAAAACTTGCCACAATCTCTCCTTCGGCCTTATGCCCCTCATTTGAATTCTTTCTTCTGATTAGGCAAGAACTGAGGCCGCTGCAGACCTGCACAGATAACTGCTGCCACTAAGGTGTTCTGTTGGACAGGGTGTTCTGTGGGGCCGATCATAGCGAGCATTCCAGAAGGCACATCCCTTCCTTTTTGTTCACTCTTCTAAAAGACCAAAACGTGGACATCCTTATCCGTGGGGTCCACATAAACAATGTGGCATCAAGCTGTCTGGATGTAGACGCCAACTGTCAGGAGTTATCTGAGAAGGCCAGTTGCCTCTTATCTGGAAGTCTTGGCTGCCCATTGGAAGTTGCAGCCCCTCCATCAGGGAGGGAGAAAGTCATGGGAAGCTGAGTTTGGAAGAAATAGGAAGGCACTGGGTTACAGCTCTTTCACAGCCCTGGAAGCCCAGAGTCACCTCTGGGGGTCATCTTCAGACTCTCCTGTTTCACCACTGGCACTGATCAGTGGCATCATATTTTAATATAAAAAGCCATAAAAGGGCCCGGTGCGATGGCTCACACCTGTAATCCCAGCACTTTGGGAGGCCGAGGCAGGAGGGAATCACTTGAGCTCAGGAGCCGGACACCAGCCTGGGCAACATGGCCAGATCCCCATCTCTATAAAAAATATATTTCTATGAGCATTTTTTTTTTTTATTTTTTATCTTTTTTTTTTTTTTTTTGAAAGAAAGGAAAAGAGAGGAAAGAAAGTGAGAGTGAAAGAAAGAAAAAAAAAGAATGTACGAGAGAAAGAAAGAGGAAGAAAAAGAGGGAGAGAGAACAGGATTCTTGTTCTACTGCCCA
>CAUYLG010030299.1:0-72791 GCA_963573385.1 Cacajao melanocephalus | reverse complement strand
AGCCCAATAATGTCATTAAATTCCCAATGTTTTCACACTAGCAAAAGATCCAGTATTTAAGTGATCTACTATAAAGCATCTCTATTTCTAAAAAAGATTCCTTTCATTTTTTTACTTTTTCTTAAGAGGGCTCAAAAAGCTATCAAAAAGCCCTTTACTTAACGAAGACCAGCCACAGACTTCCTTCCTGTACCAGCTTTCCAAGAGGATAAGTGAGTCTTCACCCTGATATTTTTGCCCCGGGTTTTACAAGGCAATACTTTCTTATTAATTAATTAATTTATTTATTTTGAGATGGAGTCTTGCTCTGTCTCCAGGCTAGAGTGTAGTAGCTTGATCTTGGCTCACTGCAACCTAGGTATCCTGGATTCAAGCAATTCTCCTGTCTCAGCCTCCCAGGTAGCTGGGATTACAGGCGCCCACTACCACACCCAGCTGATTTTTGCATTTTCAGTAAAGACGGGTTTCGCCATGTTGACCAGGCTGTTCTCAAACCTCAGGTGATCCTCACACCTCAGCCTCCCAAAGTGCTGGGATTATAGGCGTAAGCCACCACACCCAGCCTGCTTTCTTATTTTTTAAGACTCAAGTTAGAATCATCTCCAGAAAAGCCTCTTTGTGAGTGCTAAATCCAGTTTATATGGGCTTGGAAGAGCTAAGGGTTAGTATCTCCCCTCAACTCCTTGTTCAGTGATGAGCTGTTGGAACATTGGAATCAGCACTCATGGAAATATTTACACCACAGAAATTGGCAAATACAAATCAGAGCTTGTTCTCTTTTCCTGAAGATCGTGCTGTTAAAGATTTAGCAGCACAACACTGAAGCGTCTCTTCACACACTCACCTCTTCAGTCTGTTTTTCTTTTATTCTAAATACCTAGATTCCTTGTGTCATCCTAAACTTCTTCATGTATCCCCCAGCTAGATGGTAAGTCCCAGTACTCCAATAATGTGTCTTATTGGTCTCAGGATCCCCAGCACTGAGCATATCAACAATCAGTTGATGCATAAGTGTGCATAAAATGAAAGATATAAATGACCAGCTATTGTTTGGGTTGAGAAGATGGCCATGAGATATGAGGGCATCACAAAAAGGTGTTTGCCTAGGTGTTTGCCTAGAAACACCTAGACACACACACAGACACACACACAGACACCCCTTTTTCCTCCAGCCTACCACTGCTTGTTGCGTCAAATCTCTACCAAGTCCCAAAGGGTAATATTCATCCTCTTGAAAGGAGACTAGTGAGAGTGAGTCCTTTAGCATCTATTGCTGTGTTGGTATGGAATCATTTCTTGAAAGATTCAGAAAATATAACAGAGGGTTTCTTTGAAGCATGGTTTAAGAGGTGCATTTTGAGGAAGCAGAGGCAGTGGTATAGTCTCTTGCAACCAGTCTTTCCACAGATTGGTGACTGAGAGTGTAAAAATGGAATTGAAGGGCGGGGCACAGTGGCTCATGCTTGTAATCCCAGCAGTTTGGGAGGTTGAGGCGGATGGATCACCTGAGGTCAGGAGTTCAAGACCAGCCTGGCCAACATAGTGAAGCCCCATCTTTACTAAAAATGCAAAAAAATTAGCTGGGTGTGTCCAGCTACTTGGGAGGCTAAGTCAGGAGAATCACTTGAACCCAAGAGGCAGAGGTTGCAGTGAGCCAAGATCGCACCATTGCACTCCAGCCTTGGCAACAAGAGCAAAACTCTGTCTCAAAAACAAAAAAAAAAAAAAAAAAGGAAGGCTTCTACTGAAATGACACAAAGATGATGGACACTTGGGAAATGATGCACTTAATACAGTGAGTCATGGGCACTTCTGCTTTGGTCTAGACTGAATGAGGGACATCGAGTTGAACGCACTTATTGTGAGAGGATATATTCATAGGTAACATTTTGGAAGTGCCTTGACCTATTTTTCCTTTTAAGCTGCACACAACCTAATTCTAATTTTGAAGAACAGTTTCTAAAGTTTCTAGAGTGTAAGATTAATCCCCAGTGTCTGTGGCATTTTCATGACAGCTTTGACTTTTAAAGTGGAACCAAATTTCATTTGGAAAATGAGCCAAGAAAACACGTCTCTGTTAACAAATTGAGCCTTGATGCTGTTGTTCTGTCATCCCCTCTTCTAAGGTAAATGGGTAGCAGTCATTTGAGATGTGCAAAGACCTGGCATCCAGAGCTAGCATGGGATAAAGTTGGGGACCGTGGGGATGGTGGTGTCTAGTGGAGGAAAAGCATTGTTTTACGATCACATGACATAAGTAACCCAGGAGACTGATGTCTAAATACAGGCTAGTCAGTTTGGGGGTCAGCGGAGATGTGCTAATCACTAGGAGTGGAAGGAAGTCTGAGCATGGGCTATTTTTAGTGACTGAGCTTGTCAGAGAGGAATCTTACACTTTAGAAACTGCTATTAGAGACTGAGAAGTCCAGAGTCAGCCTCCGAGTGTCACTGCCTTTGACCTGCTTATGGGCTTTGCCAGCAGTCTGTGGTTGTAATATATGGGATTGGTGATTGCACTGCCGAACTCTGGCAAAACACTCTTAGATCTTGCCATATGCTTAGGAAAAGAGCTAGTCTGGTTTTTTTTTTTCAATAATAGTTGATAATGTGCGTGTTTCCTCTCAATTATAGATGGTTTTTCTGTGTTTTTGTTTTAAAGTTGGGGTAGAATGAAGGTGGAAAATTTAAATTTGTTGTGTGAGGAAATAAGTGGAATCTTAAATAAAGGCATGCATTCCCCCACCCCACAGTGCTTTATTGGCTCACGCCTGTAATCCCAGCACTTTCGGAGGCTGAGGTAGGTGGATCACTTGAGGTTAAGAGTTCAAGACCAACCTGACCAACATGGAGAAACACTGTCTATACTAAAAACAAAAAATTAGCTGGGCATGGTGGTGCATGCCTGTAATCCCAGCTACTTGGGAGGCTGAGACAGGAGACTCACTTGAACCCAGGAGGTGGAGGTTGCGGTGAGCCAAGATTGCACCACTGCACTCCAGCCTGGGCAACAAGGGCAACCCTCTGTCTCAAAAAAAAAAAAAGAATAAGTACCTTGGTCACTACACCTCATTAAAGAGCTATCAAGGTTGTATGAATTACTTTAAAGGCTTGCGTTTATATCTGTGGACCTGAATTTATAAGAATTAGAGCATAGAAGTGAGGCTGATCTTTTGGGCTAATATACATCATAATTATAGGTAAATATGCAAAGTCTTAACAACAAGAACAACAACAAAAGACTCGGAAAGCAAACAGAAAAATGTTGAATTAATGAGAATAGATTGAGCACATATGTATAACTGTGCATCCTCCAAAAACCGTTATTAAATATATATTAAATTTGTGATATTAAATATATATTTAAGAAGAATAAACTAGCCTGGCCAACATGGCAAAACCCGGTTTCTACTAAAAATACAAAAATTAGCCAGCCATGGTGGCACGCACCTGTAGTCCCAGCTACTTGGGAGGCTGAGGCAGGAGAATCGCTTTAACCCAGGAGGCGGAGGTTGTGGTGAGCCAAGATTGCACCACTGCACTCCAGCCTGGGTGATAAAGTGAGACCTTGTCTGAAAAAGAGGAAGAAAGAAGAAGAAGAAAGAAGAGGAGGAAGAGGAAGGAGGAAAAAGGAGGAGGAGAACAGAGGAGGAGGAGAAAGGAGGAGAAGTGGGGAGGAGGAGGAGAAGGTAGGAGGATAAGAAGAAACCACAAGGACAATGCATATGGGAAAGGAGATGATTGTAGCAATGTTTTTAAGGCTTAAAAGCAGAAGGGCAGTGGTAAACATATTGGATATCTTTTGCATGCCATTTCAAATTTTCCCAGTCTTGGGCAAGACAAGACAGCTGAATGATACTCATCTGAGGCAATCTGTATGCACTGCACAGGCTCTCCAATACCTGGGGACAGAGCAGAAAGGAGTCTTCTGAGCAAAAGGCTGGAAGTTGAACTGGAGAGCAAAGAGAGCTGTCCAGCAGAAAGGTTGGCAGTCTGGCTTGAAGCAGATGTAAATCTCCCATAGCTAAAACATGAGGGCAGTAAAGCGCAAAGAGATCTTCAGAGTCTCTCCAGTGCTCATATCCCAAGCCCAGTTGGAGGGAAAGTCCTAATCCCTTCCTCAAAATACTTGCAGCTAAGGAGTAAATCTAACTAAAGCTGCAACCAAGTCCAACTACAGATTAAATTGACTCAGCCTGCCACACTCATGAACTGACCCAAAAGAGGTGTGCCCTTTTCTGGAGGTAAATATTAGCACTTAAAATTTTTTTTTCTTTCATAGAGATGGGGTCTCACTATATTGCCCAGGCAGGTCTTGAACTCCTGGGTTCAGATGATCCTCCTGCCTCAGACTTCCAAGGTGTTAGGATTATAGGTGCACGCTACCATACCTGGCCAATGTTAACACTTTTTAAGCTACTGTTCTTTAATATACAATTACTACCATACAATTAAAATTAAAGAGATATGTGAAGGACCAAGAAGATACGACCTGTGGTTAAGAGAGGTCAGTGGGAGCCAGCCCAGAGATGATTTTAATGTTTGGATGATGAGACATGGAGTTTCAAATAAGTAGAAAAAATTTGTTAAAGTACCTAGTGAAAAACAGGTGCGAATCAATAGGGAACATAAGCAGAGAGCTAAACACTATTAAAAAGAATCTGATGAAAATCTTACAAATAAAAGAAAAGGATATTAGAAGTAAAAAAAATTTTTTTTAATGTGTTTAACAGCAAACTGGACACAGCAAAGGAAAAGTGGGTCAATAGAAGCACAGTATCTGTAGAAGTGCAAAACATACTGAACATTGACAAGAGAATTAAAGAAGACCTAAATAAGACAGATACATATATACCTTGTTAATGCATTGCACCACTCAGTGTTGTTCAGATGCTCATTCTCCCTAACCTGATCTATAGATAGATGATAGATTCAGCACAAATGCAACAAATCCTCTAAGTCTCATCTCTTGTCTCAGCCGTAACTGTAGAGGCCAGTTTTGAGCATGCTTCAGACACCTTCATAGAAGTCTAAACTGACAGTGCCTCTCGTAGGTTTCTTTGATGTCAAGTGGTGGGATGCTTAGAGGAACCTGGTTGACAACTCACATATAAGTGGCCCGTAGCCGTGGCCAAGAACATAACGCATTCTTCTATCTCTCTCCTTTCTTGATTCGCCCCCGTTCCTAACTCTCAGCATCATACCCACACATAAACATTTTGTGAATCAGCCCAAAGATCTGCTTTTGAGGAATCCAGATGACAATAACTGATTCAGCAGGTTTGAAAAAGTTGTATCTTATGCCAGCAGTGGAAAAATCCAAGAAGAAAGTTGTAGCATGAAAACGTCCAAAGGCTCAGAAAGTAATGACATTGGGTACCTCTGGAGGTGGGGTGAAGAAAGGATAAAAACAAAGACTTTTTTAAAAAGTTAGATTTTGAGTCTCCTTACCAATTCCGTTTATTAGAATGATAGCCTTAGTGTCACCTTAGCAGAATTTTTGAGGTTTGTTCTCTCTAGTAAGAGGATCGAGGGCTAGGAGACATTAAGGCAATTGAGAGTAGAGATTTAGTGAAAATGTCCATGCTGAATTTTTAAACCTCTCCTCTCCCTCTTCAGCCCCTTCACTTACTTTGTTTCTAGAATGCTGGCAGTCAGCTTTAGATCCTCTAGACAAGAGATTAGAAGACTCTACACTAAGAAATCCAACTAGCCAGCTTGCGCAACCGGTTTCCCCATGCATGGAGACTTGCAGCCCAGGTCTTAACCTGAATCAGGATGAGAGGGTGGCGGGTCAAGGTGGGGCTGTTGGCCATCCCCATGCTTGTTGCGTACCTGCAGTCCCACGCCCTCAGCTCTCCCTTGCCCTTCACTCATGGAAGTCTTCAGGCATTTTTTTCACTTACGTGGGACTGTGTATCTTCTACCAACACTCTGTGGATGTGGTTGGAAGTCCAAAGTAATTTTTCTTTTACATGGCTTTTCAACAACCAGCTATGATTGGTACAAGATTTGGGAAGGTCTCACCTTGAGGTTTCATTGAGTGATTGTCCTTAATTTTTTAGGCTTTGGCTTCAGTGACAAACTGAGACTGTATCAGTATTCCCTATCTGAGCAGGCCAGCATGGTGGAAGCGCTTTTGTGGCATCTGTCTGTCAAATGGAAGTATCTTTCTTGAGATTCACTGTCCACTCCTTCTCCAAAGCCTACTCAAAGATGACGGTGTGCTGTCACCCATCCTCATGTGGCTGATGAACTACTTTGTATTCTCTTGAGGTGTCACGTCAGTCTTTGGGCCGTACACTCAGCCCTCTGAGAGTAAGCTGTGGGACCTGTGGGCAGGGATCTGCAACAATGACAGGTAGTTCATCACAGACAGTCTCTTAGAGTACATCAATCAGAGGAAGCAGTTTAGAAGGTGCTGGGTGGGAGCTCTTGCCTCTGAAAGTATTCCCATTCATTTTATCTATGGGCTATTGGATCCTGTAAATCCCTATCCAGAGTTTTTGGAGCTGTACAGGAAAATGCTGCTGCGGTCCACAGTGTCGATTCTGGGTGACTGCATTAGCCCCTATCCACAGCAAAGGGATCCCATGGACTTCTCAAATGCTTATATGGGTCTCATCAACTCCTTCTGAGCTGGAAAGAGTAGCTTTCCTGCATTATTTTCCCTACTCCCTTGTATGTTGTATATTCCCCTTAGGAAGAAATTCCCAAAAGACGCCGTAGCCATCAAATACTATTTTCTCAGAAAGTCCTCTTTACTCAAATTGGTGAACAGTATATAGGAAGTAGCCAGCAGGAGCTCTGACCAAGGCTGACAGTATAGTCCACCTCCCATTACTTTGACATCTGATCAAATGTATGGACTTGCCTTTGTTTTTGTGTTTTTAGGAAATTCTGATGAGCACTACTACTCACTGATGAGTAAAATGCCTAGAAGGCTTTTTAACTCTTTGGACTTTTCTAAAATATTTAAAAGTGCTAATTTCTGGTCCAGCCCTGATAGGAATTCCACAGTAAGAATGAGAAGTGGGCTTCCTTACCTCTCCTTGACTGGCTTTTTAGAAGTTCTTTATGCACTTGTACCAATCAGAGCTTAGTCTCCTTTATCATACCTTTGGATATAGTTTCATCAGCTGTTTTTAATTATAAACATTTTGTTATAAGGGATAGTGGTTTAAATAATGTAGTATTCTAAGTATGATTTAAGACTGTGATTTACCTACACATTACATAGGTTTTATAAGGATACTAAACCCCAGCATATCCTTACTCTGTCAGAGTAATGAACCTAATTAAACATGTTTCATTTCTGAATAAATTGAACTAAATCCAAACTTTACAGAATTTCCTAAAATCACAGGACATTAAGGACCAATAGCATCTCTGCCAGAGATTTACTGTTATTAGCTGGGAAGACCAATTCTAACAGCACATAACAGTCTGAGACTCCTCATACCTCATTGCTTAGAAGCATGTCCCTCTTGAGCTACCATAGAAGGGAAGAGATTGTTTTGTAGTCCAAGTCACCATACAGAATGTACATTGATTCCTTTCTGATGACTGCTTACCTCCTCATTGCCTGTGCCAGAGAAGCTTTCTCATGGACCTCAGTAATTCCTGTACTTTACAGACAGGAAAGTTCCAGAAACTTTAAGAACAAATTCTGAAAGATATATGAGCAAATGGTGCTGAATACTTTTTTAAAGCCACATTTCATTGTCTTAGGTAAAGTAGGATTATTAAGTGATTATTTAAAATTTACTTTTTTTAAATTAGCAACTTGAGGTGTAACAACTTTGAAACTAGAATATTTTCTATCAGTAAAAATGAATTGTGACCAAAATAATCCAACTAGCTAAAGAGAAAAGGGTCCTAAAGATACTGCGATTGGGCCTGGTGCAGTGGCTCATGCCTGTAACTCCTGAAATTTGGGAAACTGAGGTTGGCAGATCACTTGAGGCCAGGAGTTCAAGACCAGCCTAGACAACATCCTAAAAACCTGTCTCTACTAAAAAGACAAAAATTAGCTGGGCGTGGTGGCACCCACCTATAATCCCAGCTACTTGAGATGCTGAGGCAGGAGAATCACTTGAAGTGGGGAGATAGAGGTTGCAGTGAGCCAAGATCATGCCACTGCACTCCAGTGTGGGTGATAGAGCAAGATTCTGTCTCAAAAAGAAAAAAAAAAAGATACTGGCATCCAGATTTCCCCAAATAAATAACTCAGTTAGAATACCACATTCAGCAGGTCTCACCGTTTGGACAAATTTTCCAATCAGTTTTTTTTTTTAATCCCATTTTTAAACATGAAGAAACAGCTATGAACTGGTAAACACCTAAGGAAGCCTGTAAGAGGATTCATGAAACAAGAAGAGGTGTTGGTGAAAAAATAAAGAACAAGGAACACTTACCTTGGTTGTTTGTGCTGCTCGAATATAATAATGAGACTGAGTAATTTACTAAAGAATAGAAATATGTTCTCTCATAGTTCTGGTGGCTGGGAAGTCCAACTCAAGGTGCTAATGAGTTTGGTGTCTCAAGAGGGCCTGGTTTACACTTCCAAGACGAGAGGGCCTGGTTTACACTTCCAAGATGGTGCCTTGGAGCCTTCATCTCCCAGAAGGGAAGAATGCTGTTCCTCAAATAGCAGAAAAGCACAAGAGAAGTGACTCACTATCAGAAGCTCTTTTTACTCTTTTTATGGAGTCATTAATCCATTCATGAGTGCTCTGCCCATTTGGCCCCATCTCTCAACACTGTTAAATTGGGAATTAACTTTCAACATGAGTTTGGGAGGGGACAGAAACATTCAAACCATGACACACCTTTTGAAAATTAGAAGTATAGTATATAAATAAGATTCAATAGAAAGCTTATAAGATAAACTTTAGAAAATCTTTTTTAAAATAAAGCAAAAAAACCCATTAAAAATGAAGATGAAATAAATGACAGAAAATATAAGATAATTATGTTACCTCCCCCTTATTATATCCTACATTTGAATGATATGAATTCCAGAAAGGAATGGAGGACATGCGGCATATCATTGTAAAATTTCAGAACATAGGATAAAGAAAAAAAAACCGATAAGCTTTCAGACAGAAGGAGAGAGAGAAAAATAAAACAAGCCATATATGAAGAATCAAGGATCAGATTTCATACCACCACCAGATGCTAGAACACAACTGAACAATATCTTTTAAAATCCTGAGCAAATATATTTTCCCACTAGATTTCTGTACCCAACTAAACTATCAATAAAGAAAGGCTATACCAAAGACAATTTGGACTTTCAGGGGCTCACAAAAATTACTCTCATGTACCTTTACCCAGGACGCTAGCTGCTGGATAATGTGCTTCACAAAAATAAAAGCGGAAAGACATTAGATCCAAGAAGAAAGAGGTCAAAGAAATTCTCAAAACTTTGGTGAAATGAATTCCCAGGAATAGAGTGTGAAGCAGACCTACAGTGGGACAGGTCAGAAGATGCCAGGAAAGATTCTTCCAAGTAAAGAAAAAAATAGAACACCCTCATGTGTCTGAATACATCGAGGAAAGATTTGGGTTATTGGGGGAAAATAGAGGCTGAATTAGAAACAAAGAGAAAACTAAACAAAAAAGAGAAAACCATTACTTTAGGAAAAACAAAATCGTTCAAGAAAGGAAAAGTAAAGATAGTATACTGTATCTATATTGTTCATATCTATAGGTTCAGTGCTATGAATGACATTGAAATTGTCATACTAATGAAACACTGAATATTAAACTAAACAGAAATATAATTACATTGAAGGAATCGTGGGACAGAGAGTTTGTGTGAATGTGGGTGGCAGTAATGGTGGTGTGGTGGTGTGTGATAAAGGAATGGGAGATGATGAATAAGACCTAATTTCTTATTTTCCCTATATGATACCTAAAACTGAAAATTCAAATGGTAGGAAATACAAGGTTGTTATTTTTATATATGGAGGTAAATAACAAACAGTTGAAATAATTAAAAGTGGTTGCTATTGGAAAAGAGAAGAGATGGAAGTAGGAGATTGAATAGGAGGATGATTTGTTGTTGGAATAAGTCTCATAGAATTGTTTGATTCTATAAATTATGTGAAAATCTAATTTTAAAGAAAATTTAAAAACTTGAAAATAATTACATAATTATGGTATACTTTTAAAAAGTAAAGGAGCAAATACGGAGTGAGGTTAAATTGGGAGGACTGGACTTGTCCATTTCACACAGGAAATTGCAGACTTAGATGGAATGCTGTGAAGAAGAAATCTGGGAGCCCCTGAGGAGGTAGGGAGGTAGCCCTATATGCGGCATAGCATTTGTACCTACATATTCCCACTGTCCAATTTAAGTCTAATTCAGGTCACATACATAATTTTTGGAAGCAGCATTAAAATAAGTAAAAAGGAAATAATAAAATTAATTTTAATATTGTATTTGATTTAGCCGGGCGCGGTGGCTCATGCCTATAATCCCAGCACTTTGGGAGGCTGAGGTGGGAGGATCACGAGCTCAGGGGTTTGAGACCAGCCTGAGCAACACAGTGAAACCCAGTCTCTACTTAAAAATACAAAAAATAGCCGAGCGTGGTGGTGCACACCTATAATTCCAGCTACTTGGGAGATTGAGGCAGGAGAATTGCTTGAACCTGGGTGGTGGAGGTTGCGGTGAGCCGAGAGCGCACCATTGCACTCCAGCCTGGGAGATAGAGCAAGACTCCATCTCAAAAAAAAAAAAAAAAATTGATATTGTATTTGATTCAACCCAGTATATCCTAATTATGATCATCTCAATGTCTGATAAGTATAAAAATTATTGAGATAGTTTACATTATTTTCTTCACAGTAAGTCTTTAAACACCATTGTGTGTTTTTACTTAAATACATCTCAATTCAAATGTTAAATTTTCATCAGAAATACCTGATCTATACTTAGATTTTATAAAATTTGTAATTGAAAAAGTAGATTTATATATTCAAGTTATTACAAAAAATTTTCCAATAAATGAATCTTCTGCCATAACTTTTTTCTCTTAATGTTTGCATTTTTATTTCTAAAACTGGTTCATCTTTTTGCTTCAAAGAAGTAATTTGATTTTGAAGGAAAACCTTGTCAATTTAAAAACGACATCTGTCCAAGTTAAATAACTTCATTAACTCTTTTATCAACTCAGTAATATTAACATTGAATTCAAGAGTATTGCATAAGTTGAAAAACAATTCTAAATTTAACAATATAAACATAGTGATGTTCACGTTTTTCTTAGTTTTTGCAGCCAATTTACCTAACAGTTGATTACAATTAAAATATGCATCTCAATTCATGCTTTTAAAAAATGTATAAACACATCACTAATTTGGTTTATGAAAAATTTATACTTCACCATAAATTCTTTTTGCTTTCTGTATAACTTAAGTTTAAATGATTCATACGCAATCTGATGTAGTTAAGAAAACATAAATCATGCTGCCATTTTTTATTTTTTTTGTTTCAAGAAAATCTTGAACTGGGGTTACTAGTATTATAAGTCTTTATAAAACTCTTCCATAACTCTTAAGCGGTTACTAGTATTGTAAGTCTTTATAAAAGTCTTCCACAACTCTTAAGCAGTCAACATTAAAGAGCACACAATCATTAAATTTTATCATTTTCTATTTCTTTCAATAGTTCCGTACACTTGTGTTTTACAACATGTATGGAATGATTTTAACAGCTGCATCCATACTTTTCACTAAAAAAATTTGGCACAAATATTTTCAGTGTGTCTGACACAATGGAATGAAGCAATGAGGGAAAAATCAGTCTCTTGTTTTAAAATTCTGATAAATCTAGATTTTTAACCTAACATAGCTGGGCTATCATCTGTCTTGATAAAAACTAGGTTTTTTTCACGTCTAGCTGAAACTTTTCTTTGACATTTCGAAAATATTCAAAGCTATCTACACATAGAGTTGGTTTTTTTCTTAAGGTCAGATACAACATTTCTAAGTAAATTTGAAAGTGTTTTTAAACAAAAATGTACCCAAATGTATCCAGTATCAACTGGGCACAGTCTCTTATCCTTTGTGGCGTGTCTAAAGCATAAAAAAACACTTTCTTCTTTTTTCACATTTTGAATCAGTTGATCTTTGACGTTGTTAGTTTTGTATTCTGCAATCACTGGTTTGATGGCTTAATTGAAATTTTGCTTTTGTGAAATATCTATTAGTCTTTTCCTCAGAGTTTTCTAACAAAACTTCCACAACTGAAATGATTTCTTTTACCATCTCTCCATCTAAACATGTGGGTTTGGGTTTGGTTTGGTTTGGATTTTTGTGAAAGATTTCAAGCCATTTTATACCTGACCAGAGTTACAACATCAGATTCTGTCAAAAGTTGCTTAAGAAATTTTTGTTGGATATTTAATACTGATTGCAATTGACTAATTTATTTCTTCAATTATTTTTTAGCTGTTGAGAGAAACTCCTTATCAAATTTAACGTGTGTTTGCTTTAAATAGCTCTTAATATTGTCCACGTTATTATCCTTTTTTTTTTTTTTTTTAACATAACAGCTTTTTGGTTTGGCTCTGTGGCAGCCACTGCAATTGCCATATGTTGTGAGATTTGGAACACGCCTTCTTCCAGTCTCTTTCATTCTTCGCTGTTTGGGTCTTCAGACTGCTTCTGTATCTCTGCTCAATACCACCTCAGTAGTATGCCTTCATTTGAAATTTGAAAATCTGCCCATACTTATTTTTTCTAACTAGAAACATAATTTAATTATATCATAATTAAAGTAAGTATTTCAATTTAATTACCGATTACAATTTGCATATGAATTGCTATAACTGGAGCTGTCCGCGTGAAACATTCAAATAAATGCATTATAATGTTACATTAGTGCATAGAAAAAAATCATTTGAGTGGAGTTAATCTGTCCACTGACTGGATCAGTGGTGTGTTTGCGAATAATGCTAGGAACATTGCTGGTGTCCCGTACACGCGCTCCAGCATCGTAACAATGCCTTATGCAATGCAGTGGGTAAAGCTAAATGCTGTCTTATCAAAACAGGATAAAGTTGTATTGAAGAGGAAAATATTTTACAGTTTTTCAGCATTTAAATTTAAAATTAAATACAATTAAAATTGTAATTCCTCAGGTGCAGTAGTCTCATTCAAGTGCTCCATAGCTACATGTGTCTAGTGGCCACTTTATTGGACGGTGCCACTTGGACTGTAGGAGAATGAGAACCGATTGTTAGGGTGCCAGGCATTTTGTTAGATAGACGGATCTCAAAGAAAGGATCTCAGTTATTCCCCAGAACAGTCCTGTCTATTGTTACCCACGTTGTACATGAAAAACGGAGACTCAATGAGATTTAGTGACTTGTCCGAGGCCGTACAGTCAATCAGTGAAGGAGCTGGAAAGCAGCTGTTAGTCCGAACCCAAAGCCCTCACTGTGTGTGCTGTGATGATTGGGGCCCCTTGCTTTGGTGTCATCATGAACATAACGAAACCGGAAAACAGGATGCTTTTTCCTTATCTCCCTGACCCCTGGATCCCTTTTAAAATTCACAAATCTGTGGTTGTTTTAACCGTCTTGTAGGAGTGACAGTTGGAACAATCAAGAAGTATATATTGTCTCCTTTGGACCAGGCGCTGCTCTAGCGAACAAGAAACAAGAGCCTCTGTCTTCATGCAGTGTACAGTCTTATGCAAAAGGAACAGAAAATGACAATAAAAACACTGTGGGTGAGATACTTTTCCCAAAACTAAACATCGCGGGCTTGCTTACAGTGATCCGCTTTAAGGTGACAGTGCTTTTCATGATCTTCGAATGGGATAAAGTCATCTTTGCATACCGTAATTCTGCCAAGGATGGTCATGCAAATAGGTCCTTAGTGGGAGCTTTTAGTATTGAACATGAAGTTATCACCTCCAATTTTTGGTAATTATTTTCATTCCTGTCCCTTTGTGCGTTATTGTCCTTGATGGAGGGTGGCTAACATGTTCCCTTTTCTGAAGAGAAATGGGCAACAGGGCAAAGGGACAAATGATAAAACTAGAAGAGCAATGTCAGGGTGGGCATGCTGGCTCACGCCTGTGATCCCAGCACTTTGGGAGGCCAATGTAGGTGGATAGCCTGAGGTCGGGAGTTCAAGACCAGCCTGGCCAATATGGCAAAAGCCCACCTCTACTAAAAATATGAAAATTAGCTGGATATGGTGGCAGGCACCTGTAATTCAAGCTACTTAGGAGACTGAGGCAAGAGAATCGCTTGAACCTGAGAGGTAGAGGTTGCAACTGCATTCCGGCCTGGGCGACAAGAGCGAAAGAAACTGACTCAAAAAAAAAAAAAAAAAAAAAAAAAAAATAAGATCAATGTATTCCCAGATTAAGAATGTCAGATGGATTATTAGACTTTGTTCCTTATAGGGAAACACATTCAGATCACCCCATACTAAGGTACTGATGTGATCAGTAAAACCATGATCAGTTAAAGCTAGGGAAACACATTCAGATCACCCCATACTAAGGTACTGATGTGATCAGTAAAACCATGATCAGTTAAAGCAACGTATCTATGGACCTATGGTTTCTTTTCAGGCTACTGAAAAAGCTACAGGAAGTTTCCTTTGGGTGGTGCAACCAGTTCTATCAAACTCTACCACCTGCGGTTTAGGCCGAAGCTGAGGAGCACTGAGGGCTGGACTTCAAGGGTAGAGATTTATGCTTATGAAAGGCCTTTTTTCCTTAAGTAAGGCCTCAGGGGAGACAACCCTTACAGAATATTTTAGAGTTCAACCAGATCATTGTGCAAATGGGGAAACTTAAGGTTCAGAGAGTTTAAGTGATTAATCTAAAGCCACAGCATATTCATTCAGTGAGCCTAGGACGTCTGCATTTTCTTTCCAGCTAGTGATTTGTGGGTGAGGAGAGGAAGTAGGAGAGAGAATCAGAAGAATCTAGAGACTATGTGGGAAGCCTAGTAAGGCTGAGGTTTAAATTCTGCTCCTGTATTTTCTACTCTGACCTTAGGAAGGTTTCTTCATTCTGCTGAGCTTTCAGAATCTCAGCTGTAAATTGAGGATGACACAGACTTCCTAAGGTTGTGGTAAAGACTTGTTGAAATGATGGACTTGTCCTCTTCAAGATGATAACTTTCCTTTACTCGCTATCTGCAAAGAAGTCTCTAAGGAGAAATGAGGAACATTTGTTGGGCTTCAAACTGTCTGTTTCAAACTTTGAGCTCCCCAGGCTCCAGGATTAAGTGTTCTGGATGGGTAGATCAAACTCTACTGCCTTCCACCTGCCGGCCCCAACCTCCCCAGTGATTCTTTGTGTCCCACAATGTCCCCTGTTCTCCCCAGCATCCTGCTTCTGTGATCATACTGTGTACCCATCTATCCTTTGTCACCTCTCAATCTTGCCCATCCTAGCTGGAGCTCCACCTAACAATTAGAAGCCTTTACAAGTATTTGGAGAGGGTGACAGGCTTTAAAGTGCTTTCACAGACATTCTCCCCTTTGATCCTCACAACAGCTCTGTGGGGGAGTCAGGGCAGCTGTTATCATCCAAATTTTATCACTAAGGAACCTGAAGTCATAGGGGCTAAATGATTTGCCCAAGGCGACAAGCTAGAGAACTACAAACTTTGAGGTCAGAAAGTCCGAGGTTGAAATCTCAGCTTTGCCACTTGCTAGCATTGTGGCCTCAGATGAGTTTTAGAGCTTTCCTGAGCCTCAGTTCTTCTATCTATAAAATGGGGATATTTGTTGTGTGTCTTCAAGGTTGCACATTCTGAATATGCAGTACTTTGTAGACAGCAGGTATTCAGCAAGCCAGACCAGAATCCAGTGTGTCTTGCCATTTCTCTACGCTATTCCTCAACACCATTCCAACTATTATATTCATAAAGAAGGGCTTCCATCTCTGAACTTCGGGAGCGTTAATTGTCTTTATCAGGAGTCTTTGATTTCATGCCTCAGAAACTAACTCTGGCTGACAATCAGCAAGTAGGATTTTGCCAAGAGACTGTTAAGATCACCAAACAGAAGAGCTGAAAAATCACTTTTTGAGAAGGAACCATGGTAGCCCCAGGAATCCCAGCAGCTCCTTGGGGACGGCCACTGGGTAACAGTGCCAACTGTCTTTCCCGCCCCCCCAATCATCTGTCTTGCTCCACTCAAGATCCAAATTTACAGAAAATCTGATTGACCTAGACTGGGCCAGGTGCCCACCATGTGGGCAGATAGGCGGGGGTGATTGGCAGCCCACTGGAACGATACGGAATGGAGGAAAGGCAGTTCTACAAAGCAGAAATGCTCTCCAGTAATTACTTTGTGCTCATGTAACTCTTCGTGGCTGTTTTATTTGCTTGTGATTCTATCCTACCAGGGAGGTCAGGGCAGGAGTAAGGGAAGGACACCTCTGTCTTATGTTTAGATTTAATGTGGAAGCCCAGAGACGAACCCACTGCCTTGCCCATAATTGGTGCTCAATAAATACCAGATGATTTTATTACAGCCTTCAGTCTTTCCAGTACAAATTAAGTTAGATCTTTCCTGACTTATCCCAGCTTCTAAACCTCAGCACTCTTACCTACATGCAGCCACCAATAAAGCAATCAATCAATAACAATTCACCTAATTAGCTTGCTCACATGAACCAATAAGTTCCCCAGGCCTAGCTGCTTCCCATCACAACTACTGCGTGGGATGCCAGGTGTCTTGCCAAAGGACTTGATTAATAAGTCGTTATAATTGAAGCTGAATACAATTAATGGCATAATTTTGAACTCTTCATGTTTAATTCCATGAAAATTACATCACAGAATTGGGGCATGATGAAGTATTTCTAACAAAAGGAATAGAGGGAACTTGCATGAACACTGGTTCATATTTGTGACATGCAATGCACACACCAGGCGTGGACGCTTGACATTGCTGTCAACAAAAACTCATGCAGCTGAAATACTTAAATGAATTCTCAGGCATGTTGTTCACAATTGAAAAAGACTGGACGTTATCCTAGTCAGTCCCAGTATTTTAATAACATTAATGATGTCCTCCTTAAATCTGTCCTGGTAGGTTTTTTTTTTTTTTTTTTCTGTTTGCCCATATCACAGATCTGCTGCTATCTTTGGGTTTGTTTGGGTTGGTTTTGTTTGGTTGTATTTTCTCTCTCTTTGCAATTCCCTTAAATTTGTTCTTTCAAATGGTTACTAGCTTGCTGGAGGACAGGGTAGAAAATAGCTGATGAATAAAAATAGTGCTGTCTGCCTTTGATATAACTTTTACCCAATTGAGCCGGCAGGATTCTCATGAAGAAAATCTGAGAAATTAATTAATTAACTGTAACTGAATTTCACCTCTTTAACCTTAACTCGTGAGCAAACCTGAGCTAAATAAACATCTGACCATTCAATCTCTTTCACTTAAGGTTAACTTGAGTTTATTATTCAGGCTACTGCCCTTGTGTATTAGGCAGCGCATAAATTACGCATACTAATTACCCTGGATGGGGCACCACTTTAATGAATTCTTTTAATTAAACTGCAACACAGTGGTTTTGCACAGGATGGTCTATATTTCATTCTTAAACTATGTTAACCTTCATCTTTGGGCGGCTCACATGTCCAACCTGAGAAGGTCTGAATTTAATTCATCTAAGTATATACATTCCACAACCCCCACCCCTTGACTATCATAGGAAAATTTGAAAGATGTTTCTCTTCTGCTTGAAGGTTAAGAAATTAGATGCCTCTGTGAAAAGTTATGATTCTGCTGGGGATAGTGAGATGGAAAAGAAAAGGACCAAACAAAGAAAAACTGAAATGGTAGAATCAAGCAGCACAGCACTGCAGTCTTTAAAATAGAAATAATAAAAGGCATATTAACAATGTTCTTATTAATATGTAAACTAACCAAAAATCATCCTTCAGTTTATGGTCTGTTTGTTCCTGGGTTTACAGCAGATAATCCTTACCATGAGTCCAATTTTCAAGGATACAGTCAGTTCTCTATTATCTGAAACACTTAGTGGATTCAGCAGTAGAGAATATTGAAACCAGTGCATATTTCAGCCTTGAGTATTCATCTTGTCTTTTTACTAAGCTCCTGCTTCTAGGTAGAAAATTGACTGCCTTGAGTTTTATCTCCTTGGTATCTGATTGGGGATTTTGGGGAGAGGAAACAGTTGAGGTACTATCTAGACCCCAGAAACCTTCGCTACCTTGGGTAGTTCATCTACGAGAGCAGAGACCTGTAGGTTATCAGGAACCATGATGATCCCCAAGTCAAGTCACTATATATTGATTGAGCAGCTATTGTCGTTTGAGCCCTTTGTCTGTGCCAGACCATCATGGTGATTGAGAATTGTTCTGTTTGTGTTTTTAATTTTTAAAGGAAAAGGAATACATTTGTGTATTTATATTTGTACTTCCTTAGATGAATTTAGGAAGATGCACAAAAAAACTGTTTAGAGGGTTTGCTTCTGAGAAATATTAAAGGTGTTTGTTGGGAGGGGAAAGTACTTATTCGATATCCTTCTCCTTTTCCTCTTCCCTCTTTTTTTTCTATCATGAGCTGGAATCCTTTGTCATTTCAAACTTTGAAACAATAAAAATAACTAGGGAATTCATAGTTCACTCAGGGAGAAAAGCACATCACAATGTAATATATTAATTGCAAGTGCTGTGAAAGGTGAACACACAAACTTTTGTTTTTAAATTTTTTTTTTTTTTACTTTTTTTTTTTTAAAGATGGGGTTTCACCATGATAGCCAGGCTGGTCTTGAACTCCTGACTTCAGGTGATCCACCCACCTTGGCCTCCTAAAGTGCTAGGATTACAGGCGTGAGCCACCGCGCCCGGCCGAACACACAAACTCTTCTGCCAACACAGAGGCAGGATCATCCAGTAGTGTCTGGTAGAGTCAGTGAAGGCTCCTTAGAGGAGGTGGCATTTAAGTTGGGCGTTGAAGCATGAGTGTGAAAGTTTTTCAGGTTAAGTCTCAGCCATTGAGTAGTGGGAAGAGGAAGATAGCATGAGATGATTCTACCCACCTGGAATTGTTCTTGCTTAAAAATCCCATTAGTAGATATGCTACTCTACGGCTTTCCTGATGACATGTAGAAATAGTGTTAGAATGGGTAAAACAAAATTAGAAAGAATGAATAAGACCTATTATGTGATAGCACAACAGGGTAACTATAGTCAATAATAATGTGACTTTACATTTTTAAATAACCTAAAGAGTGTAACTGTATCGTTTGCAATTCAATGGATAAATGCTTGAGGGGATGGGTACCTGATTCTCCACCATGTACTGATGTGCTTATTTCACATTGCATACCTGTATCAAAACATCTCATGTACCCCATAAATACATATACCTACTATGTACCCACAAATATTAGAAATAAAATAAATAAAAATAGCATTTGAATCATTTTGATTTCTGACAAGAAGGTGATTGGGAGTGATACATTGTAAATAATCTCAAAAAAAAAATTTGTTCACTCTGGAAAATAATTGGACGTGCCTGAAATCCGAACTTCAGTGTTTTTCCAAAAGTTCCTGAAACATTTTCACCAAGCCTTAACTTAACCTAAAATGTGTACACATCAACTAACCTGTAGGTGGAATATAACTGAACTTCATTTTGATGAGAAATATAAAGAATATATAGTATTTTTTAATCAGCAAAGCCTAGCTGTTAAAACCTTTCATTACATTTGGAAATGGTATCCCCACCTTCACCTTGTAGCCACAATAGAGGAAGAACAGGGAAAGTAAAGACCATGGTGGTCTCAAATTCCATATTGGAATTTGATGGAGTTCTTTGGGGGCACCAAATTTCCTTATGATGAGGCTACTAAGGATCCCCTGATAGAAACTGGGTGGTTCCAAGTCAGGCAAAGAAACCCAGCCTCCCAAGCACAGAGCCACGTGTCCTAGAAAGAGGGATTTGGTAGAACTTGGCTTGACTCACCAGGCCTCATAGACATCCCATGTGCATGTGCAGTGACAAGGGGAAGAGTTAAGGTGATTAATCTCATCTCTACCCTGATGCTGATATGATCAATACCTTTTAGTTATTTACTGAGCCAGGGATATGTGCCAGATGCAGACAATGCAAAGATGGATGTCGCATGTTTGCTGCTCTCCAATAGCTCACAGGGAAAAGAGAATCACAGACAATCCACTGTCATTCAGAGGAATGAATATATTCCTCTAGCCAAAGCCAAGCACAGAGCTGGGAATCGGGACTCTTCCCCATGAAACTGGGAAGATTTCCCAGAGAGCCTGAGGACTCCTGAGTACAGTGCAAAGATACCTTTAAAATGAAATCTATTCACAGGCTTAACTGACATTTTCGTTATTTTACACCTTCTGCAGAAGAAAGGCTGATGTGCATAGATAGAATATAATTTAAAGGCGGAGTTCTACTGTGGATAGATGGCTAAACCCAAGGAAAAATGTTTCTCTCCCCTGACACTCAGCAAATTCAGGAAGCCCTATAGTTGGTTAAACAATCCATGACAAAAACTAGGCTCCAGAGTGAATTTTTTATGATGACAATAGTGGCTTCTGAGACAACTCAGGTCCCCTTTGGATGTGCTGTGTGACGTTGGATACGTCATGTAGCCTCTCTGATTCTCAGCTTCCTCATCCGTAGAACTTGGGCAATAATAGAACCTACATCACAGGGTTCTTGACAGGAATTACATGAAATAATGGATGTAAGGTGCTTAGCAAAGCGATAGACCCCAAGTAAGTAACCAGTAAGTATTAGCTGTTACCATAATTAGTATGAGTAAGGCAAGTACATCTGAGAATGCCAGATAAGAGCATTTCTTTCTTTCTTTTTTTTTTTTTTTTTGAGAGAGTCTTGCTCTGTCGCCCAGGCTGGAGTACAATGGTACGATCTTGGCTCACTGCAACTTCTGCCTCCTGGGTTCAGGCGATTCTCTTGCCTCAGCTTCCCGAGTAGCTAGGACTACAGGCACACAGCACCAAACTTTGCTAATTTTTTGTATTTTTTTTTAGTAGAGATGGGATGTCACCGTGTTGCCCAGGCTCGTCATGAACTCCTGAGCTCAGGCAATCCACCAGCCTCGGCCTCCCAAAGTGTTGGGATTACAGGCATGAGCCACCAAACCCAGCCAACAGGAGCATTTTTAAACACAAGAGTTTTATGGCCAAACCACCAAAATGACTGTAGGAGTCTTAGGCATGTGAAACTCCAGACCCCCCCACCCCCCGCCACACACACACACACACACACACACACACACTCATTTTGGTTTACCCACCCAATTACTGTTACTGAGGACCTATGTGAAAGACCTAGGATGAATCCTTAAACAACCAAATGCTACTTTTACTGATTTACTTAGAAGCTGAGAGTGTCAGTCCTTTCTGGCCCTGCTGAATTCCTCAGAAATGACGTATATTTCACATAGAGGGTGAGTGCATGCTTGTGTTCAGGTTTGCCTGTGAAAAGAAGGTATATCTCAAATAGCAAGAGCACCAGCACTGGAGAAAAAGACCCGACCCCAGGAAGGCACAGTCAGGCCCTCTGTAGGCAGCCACCTGGGGCCACCCACTCCCCTGGAGTGACTCCAGGACTCAGCGCCAGTGCGCTCCGCTTTGATCCTTTTGTGTTCCCAGGGTTTCCCAGGTGGCATTTCTGCCCCAGGCTTTCTACACATGGAGTGTCTTCAGGCTGTCTTCTGCAGGAACATATGCTATGACTTACCATCTGGCCTTTATGCAGCTCTCCAGTGGCCATGGTATGAAAACCTGCCTGTTTGGCAGCTACAAGTGCCCGCAATCTCTTCTGTCTCTTTCTTGGTCTGAGTGTTTTTTAACATCAATGGATGTAATTAAGAAGAACTCAGTGAAGCATATGGACTCAGGAGTACATTATGACCACGAAGAAAACTCTATCTTGGAAGAGGAGCTGCTTGGGGTGGGCCCAGCCGTAGCCTCCGGGGCAAATGGAGTGCCTGTGGCAGTGGGCCTGGCACACTCATTTACAGCTGGACACAGTGGCCATTGGTCAGGCTCAAGGCTCAGCTCTAGGGGGAAGCTGGGAGCATTGTCATGCCTCACTGACAGCCAGAGCCAGGCTGGAGGGGAGCGCAGGCAGCTTGCTGATGGGAGTGTGGCTGTTGGGTCTACACACTGGGGAGAACCCTAGAACTGCTCAAATCCAGGGGTCAACCTCATTTATGTTGCTGCTCTTTGAACAGAGAAAGAATTACCAGTTGCTGAATGGCAGCTATTTCCAGAAGGCATGGAGGGAGATGCCAAAATCCATCTCCAGAGAGTTGAAACTAGAAGATAAAATTCAAATGTAATCACCACTATCTATAAATACAACAGAATTCTAGGCAGCTAAAGAAAAGGCTGGGGAAATTCTTTACATATTGATATGGAAAGAATCCCAAGATGGGTTAAAAGAAAAAAAAAGTCTCTTCCACTATTTGTATAAGAAGGCTGATACAGTTGGGGGTGAGGTGTTTATGTTTGTACTGGCTTGTATATGGATAAGAGTATCTGCAAGGATATACCAAAAAATAATAATGATAGTTATCTATGTTGGGAAAAGAGAAAGAACATGAGTGGATGGGGGACTGCATGGGAATTTTTACTGTATACTTTTATATACAGTCGTGCATCGCTTAATGACAAAGATACCTTCTGAGAAATGTGTCACTAGGTTATTTGGTTGTACAAACATCATAGAGTGTTCTTACACAAACCTTGATGGCATAGCCTACTACACAGCTACGCTATACAGTCTAGCCTATTGCTCTTAGGTGACAGAGCTTTATAGCATGTTACCTCTATAGCCGCTACCGGTCCATGGTCTCTTAGGAACCGGGCTGCACAACAGGAGGTGAACTGAGGGTGAGTGAGCATTACCGCCTGAGCTCTACCTCCTATCAGATCGGTAGTGGGTCAGATTTTCACAGGAGCGCCAATGCTGTCCTGAACTGGGCATGCAGGGATCTAGGTTGCAGTCCTGATAAAAATCTAATGCCTGATGAAAACATCCCCCACCCCGATCCTTAGAAGAATTGTCTTCTAGCCTGGGCACAGTGGCTCACGCCTGTGATCCCAGCACTTTGGGAGGTCGAGGTGGACAGATCACCTGAGGTCAGGAGTTGGAGACCAGCCTGACCAACATGGAGAAGCCCTGTCTGTACTAAAAATACAAAAAACTTAGCCGGACATCGTCATCGGCACCTGTACTCCCAGCTACTCGGGAGGCTGAGGCTGGAGAATCATTTGACCCTGGCAGTGGATCCAGCCATTGCATTCCAGCCTGGGCAACAGGGCCGAAACTCCATCTCAAACAAACAAAAAAGAATCACCTTCCATGAAGTTGGTCCCTGGTACCAAAAATGTTGGGAACCACTGGTATAAAAGATTTCAAAAATAGCATACCTGGATAGGGCAGTTATGAATGGAGCTTGCAAGAGTGGAAGTTGTTCTCAGTGAGTCAATGAGTGAATAGTGGGTGAACAGGAAGGCGCAGGACATTACTGTACATTGCTGTAGACTCTATAAACACTGTACTTTTAGGCTACACTATATTTATTAAAAATATGTTTTCAATCATAAATTGATTTTAGCTTACTGAAAGTTTTTACTTTATAAGCTTTACCCCAACTACTCAGGAGGCTGAGGCAGAAGGATCACCTGAGTCTGCAGGAGGATCAATTCAGTCTAGGAGTTCAAGTCCGGCCTGTACAGCTTGGCAAGACCCATCTCTAAAAAACAAAACAAAACAAAAAAACACTTAATTGTTTTAAACTTTCTGACTCTTTTGTAACAACATGTAGCTTAAAACACTTGGTATAGCTGTACAACAGTATTTTATTTCTTTATATTCTTGTTCTATAAGCTTTTTTACGGTAATTTTTTACTTTGTAAATTTTTTTGGCGAAAACAAAGATACAAACACATACATTAGACTAGGTCTACACAAGTTCAGGAATATCAACATCACTGTCTTCCACCTCTACATCTTGTCACACTGGAAGGTCTTCAGGGACAGTAACACACGTGGAGCTGTTCTATCATAGTGATACCTTCTTCTGGAACACCCCCAAAAGGACCTGCCCCGAGCTGTTTTATAGTTAAACTTTTAAAATATATAAGTACAAGGAGTGCACTCTAAAGTGATAATGAGAACTATAGTACATACATAAACCAGGAACACAGTCATTTATTACCACTATAAGGTACCATGTATTATACATAATTGTGTACGCTATATGCTTATTCAATTGGCAGTACAGTTGTTGTGTTCACACAGGTATCACTGCAAACACATGAGTAAGACGTTGTGCTATGGCGTTATGATTGCTACAGCATCACTAGGCAGAAGCAATTTGTTAGCTCCATTATACTCTCATGGGACCGCTCTCATATATGCGACCCAACATTGACCAAAAGATCGTTATGCTGTACATGACTGTACTTAAACTCATTTTTAAATGTATTGCCCCTTTTAAAATGAAATAGATCTCAATGTGTTTAAAAGTTTTCAAGTTGACGTTATAAAATACAAGCCAGTGGAGATTGCACACTAGTAGATTTATAAATATATCTTTATTAGTTTCTGTGCACATCTCTCCACATGATTAAAGCCATTTGATTGCTAATAATATCCTCCATAAGTTATCATATGATAGAGTAACTCACACATTGCATATTTCACATTGAGCATTTTTATATTAAGAAAAAAATCAAAATAAATACAAGTGGCATTAATTAACAAATTCCAGGTTTGAATGTGGTTGTGTGCTAATAACTAGAAGGCAACATTAAGGCTTTGTCCTTTTTTCTTTGATTCAACTAACATTCATTGAATAAGTATCATGTGCTGTTGACAATTTGCTCTAGAATCCAGTTTCCACTGCTTGAAACTCTATATGTGTAGGATAATGCATGGTATATCCAGACAGGAATAGGTTTGGTTCAGAAACTTTTCTGGCAGGTTATTTACTTCTCCGGTTTGTTCAGAAAGAATATCATTTGGTGCCTGCATGTTAAACTTTGTTTTTTGTTTTTCTAACAATACACAGGGGTATCAGGAAGATGACCAAGATGCCGCTATTTACAAACTAGTAGAACCACAGATATTCGTGTTTTCTCTCTCTCTCTCTCTCTCTCACACACACACACACAATACATAAATTTAAACATAGTGCTTTCATAATAAATCCGTTTCCACTTCTCTAAGGAACTATGAAAATCTTGACTGTAGTGGCATTGCACTGTGTAAATGTAAGTAACCTGAAACTCATTTCCCTGGGATTCCTTTCCCTATAGGGCTCCAGATTTGCAAGAGTCCCAAGAGAAACTTGCCTGAAATTTGGAAGGCAGCATTAATTGTCTGCCTTTGAGGGTTGGTTTAGGGTGCCATGCACTGTAGTGACTGGTGCAAGCTGTCACTGATCTGCTAGCTCACCTTGTGGGTGTGGATGTTGGTTGTAATTGGGCTCACAGCTCCTCTGGCTCCTATCAGATTTCATCCCTCAGCTTCTCCAAGTCCTGGGCTAGGTATGTGTGCAGCTCCGTGGCAAAACGTACTAGCTTTCCTTCCAAGTCACCCATATTATGGAGAATAGAGGCCCAGAGAGACAGATATAGGTTCCAATACATCCTCCCGGGTTCCAATTTGCCCTTTTCTCCTCTGCTTCATACCAAGACTTCTTTCCCAATTGCCAACCTAGCTGCGTATTTCAACTTCAGAGCCAACATCAGACATAGTGGTGACAGTCTTGAATAGACTTCTGTACTTGCTCCTACAACTGCATGATGTCTAATCCCCCAAATAAATGCTTTATTCCATACCTCTCATAGTGTTTCTGTTTCTCTAGTTTAACTCTCATTGATACACTTCCCCAAAATGTCCAGAGACGTGTCTTCGTCTTATTGTTAAGAGCACAGAATACCTAGGCATCAATATCTCCACTTCATAAGTGAGAAAGTGGGTTTTACAGAGAAAGTAAGCATCAAGGCTAAGAATCTGTCTATATGAGTCCATTCTCGCACTGCAATAAAAAAAAATACCTAAGACTGGGTAGTTTATAGAGAAAAGAGACTTAATTGGCTCATGGCTCTACAGGCTCACTCCTGCTCAACTTCTGGGGAGGCCTCAGGAAACTACAGTCATGGCAGATGGCAGAGGGGAAGCGGGCACATCTTACATGGCTCTAGCTAGAGGAAGAGAGAGAGGACAGGTGCCACACACTTACAAAACCAGATCTCCTGAGAACTCTATCATGAGAACAGCACCAAAGAGATGGTGCTAAACCGTTCATTCATGAAGGATCCACCCACCAGGGAATTACTTGGTGGAATTACTTCCCACCAGGCCCCACCTCCAACATTGGGGATTACCACTGAACGTGAGATTTGGATAGAGACACAGATCCAAACCATGTCTCTATCTTTAAAACCCATACTCTTTCTGCCATACAATGTTGCCTTGGCTTCCAAAGTAAGAGAGGAGAATAGAGCAAAAATCATTGTCATGATATCTGAAAAATGAGCCTTCAGAATAGATTAAGGAAAACATCACCAGCTCCTGACTCTGAGCACTGGGGCTCAAGGTGGCATTTGCATTGTGACAAAAGACAAACATCAAGAATAAAAATTCTTTGTATATTCTGGGGAGATAGGGGCATTAACCTTATAACGTTTTGCTATTTTGAATGAATGCAAGGATGAATATTAGCCTTATGGTGTTCAATACCATGAACTAAAATTTGGATTCATTCTACACAATGCCAAAAAGTATCTTTTTTTTTTAAAGACAGAGTGTCACTCTGTCATCCAGGTTAGAGTGCAGTGGCCCAGTTTTGGCTCACTGCAACCTCCACCTCCTGGGTTCAAGCCATTCTCCTGCCTCAGCCTTCTGAGTATCTGGGATTACAGGTGTGTGCCACCACACTCAGCGAATTTTTGTATTTTTTAGTAGAGACGAGGTTTTGCCACATTGGCCATGCTTGTCTCGAACTCCTGACTTCAAGTGATCTGCCGACCTCAGCCTCCCAAAGTGCTGTGAATACAGGAGTAAGCCACTACGCCCAGCCAAAAAGTCTTCAGTAACAATATTCATAAATATCCCCAAAAACTGTTTTAGAATGTGATGGTTAATTTAATAGTGTCAACTTGACTGTGCGGCAAAGTGCTTAGATTCAACATTATTTCTGAGTGTGTCTATGAGGTTGTTTCCAAATAAAATTAGCATTTGAATTGGTAGACTCGATAAAGTAGATAGCCCTCCCCAAGGTGGGCTGGCATCATCCAATTCGTTGAGGGACTGAGTTGAGCAAAAAAGTGGAAGAAGAAGGAATGTACCCCCTTTTTTGTTTTCTGTCTACCTGCATGAGCTGGGATATTGGTCTTCTACCACCCTTGAACTGGGACTTACGCTATGAGCTCCCCTGGCTCTTCCACCTTCTTAGTCTGACTGGAATTAGATCACCAAGACCACCAGCTTTCCCAGGTCTCCAGTTTGCAGATAGCAGGTGGTTCTTCATGTGATTTCTCAGCCTCCATAATCACATGAACTAATTTCTTATTGTAAATCTCTCTCCCTCTCTCCTCTGTCTCTCTCTGTCTGTCGCCACGTATACACAAACACACACACGCTCTCTATTGCAGATTATATATGTGTGTGTATCCTGTTGAATCTGTTTCTTTGGAGAAGCCTAATACAGAGAGTATTATGTGATGTTAGGGAATGTAGTTTTTTTGGACAGCTTTTTGCTCGTTCCACTTTCCTTCCTGGGAATGCGTATACAAAGGTAATGCCTACACTCTCCATTGGGTTACTCTAAAAATTTCTGCTTTCTAAAATTGCTAGAAAATGTTATTTTCAAATCTAAATGATGGCTATAAAAAAAATGAAAGTCACTGACAACTGAAAATATAGAGCAGGAGGAGAAATTCTCAATGCCATGTATTCGTTGAAATGTAGAAGGAAAAGTTTTAAGAGATAGCAGGTTAGTTTGGGAATAAGAAATTTCTGGAAAGCCCTAGGCTAATTCACATTTTGGGACAGAAGAGGCTATAAATCAATATAGGAGAGAATTTTAGGTTGGGCCTCTTTGGGACTAGGTGTGCTATAGTTGTCTTAGTCTTCTAAGGCTGCTGTAGCAAGATATTACAGGCAGGGTGGCTTCGACAACAGATATTTATTTTCTCACAGTTTTGGTAGCTGGAAGCCTGTAATCAAGGTGATGGCATGTTCAGCTGCTAAGGAGGCCTCTTTTCCTGGCTTGCAGACGGCCACCTTCTTTATGTGTGCTCATGTAGCCTTTCCTCAATGTGTGTGTCTGGAAAGTGAGAGAGAGAGTGAGCTCTCTGATGTCTCTCTCTCTCTCTCTCTCTCTCTCTCTCTCTTTTTTTTTCTTTTGAGACAGAGTTTCACTCTTGTTGCCCAGGCTGGAGTGCAATGGCAGGATCTTGGCTCAGCCTTTGCCTCCCAGGTTCAAGCAATTCTCCAGCCTCAGCATCCTGAGTGGCTGGGTTTACAGGCAAGGTGCCACCATGCCTAGCTAATTTTGTATTTTTAGTAGAGACAGGGTTTCTCCATGTTGGTCAGGCTGGTCTTGAACTGCCGACCTCAAGTGATCTGCTCACCTCAGCCTCCCAAAGTGCTGAGATTACAGGCATGAGCCACCATACCCAGCCTAATGTCTCTTTTTATAAGGACACTAATCCTATCAGATGAGGGCCTCACCATTATGATCTCATTTCACCTTAATTCTGTAGAGGGAAAGATTCTACCGGGATTGTAGATCACCAGTAAACAAGAGTAAATGAGAAGACCTTCAGATTTCAGCTTTGTGCTTAAACTTCTTCTATTTTACCTTTCACATCAGCATCACAAAATTTGCCAAAGTGCTCAGGTTGTAACCCTTCTGATTAAGGAAATAGGGCCTGCTTTACCTTAATAGGCAATTAGCTTTGACAATCAAATAAAAAGAGTCGTGATTAATGACCTGCTAATTGTTCTTTCTGATGTGCACACTCATACAAGCAGAATGCTCAGAGTTCTCAGGAACATTCATTCTTTGAGTTTGCCATGCTCCATCATTGTGGATCCAAAAGCTGAGAGAGACATAAACTCAGCCCCCCAGGACATCAGAATCTAGTACAAAAAGGTATGTGAACAGGTATACTACAACAAAGTAGAGATCTTGTCACTTTTCCTGATGTCTAGCACGGCATTTACATAATGTACAGTTTGGCCAGCTAATTACCAATGACCCCAGCAGGATAGCAACTAAGAACACATGTGGGAGAGATTTGGAATGGGTAGCATGGCAGTATTCAAGGATGTGGTCAAAGCTGAGGAAAATGTTCAAACTGTGCAAACTAAGTAGAAGCCAGAATTCTACTCTAAAAGAAAGGAGAACAATGTTTCCAGTTGTTGAGTTAATTGTTTTTGTATAAGGAAATCCTACCTGTTCTTTAGGAGCCAATCCTTTAATAAGCATCTTCTGATTCTGGCAGCTGGAAGTGGTCATTTGTCCTCAGAACACTCCAGAACTGTTCCACTCACCTGCCATTTGTCATTCAGTGTCTTCTTATACATCTAAAAGCTAAATGTCATAACCGTAGGATGTCAGACTAGAAAGCTCCCAAGAGATCCTTTGATTTTGCTTCCTCCTCCTACAGATGGGGAAACTGAGGCCCATTCAAGGAACATTCATTGAAAGATTAGACCTTTCTGAAGTGGTGACGGTTAACCACAGACTTAAAGGAGGTAGAGGGGGTTAGTGGGGTGCTCAGAGAGGACTTGCACCTGTGTGGTCTGAGAAGGTTTTATAGCCAGGAGGCTCTTGTAGCTGCAGCAAAGTGTAAAGAAGGAGAGTGAGCAGGGATAAGGTCAGAGAGAGGGAGGCAGGAGGGTCAGATCCTGAAGGGCCTGTGGGCTTACACAGAGTCATTCACTCTGAGGGAAATGCAAACCACTGCAAGGATTGCTTAAAAATCAGCTTTAGTGAGGTGTAATTTACACAGAGTAAAATTCACTAATTTTAAGCGTGTAATTTGATAGGTTGTAACCACTGCATAGAGTTGCGTAACCAGAACTACTACAATCAAGATAAAGAAAACTCGCATCACTGAAAAGTTCCCTTGCAGCCCTTTGGGGTCATCCCTATCTTCACTTCCAGCTCTTGGCTACCAGTGATCTGACATCTGTTCCTATATTTTGCCTTTGACAAAATGTCATAAATAAAAATCACAAACATGTAAGCTTTTGTAGCTGGTTTCTGGTACTTAGAACAAAGCTTTTAAGACTCATCCAAGTGTTGCATGTATCAGTAGTTCTTTTATTGCTGGGAAGTGTTCCATTAAAAGGATGTACCAGTTTGTTTACCCATTTACTAGTTGGAGAACATCTGGACTGTTTCCAGCTTGGGACTATTATAATTAAAGCTGTTACGAACACTTAAGTATGGGATCTTATGCAGTTATTATTTGTCTTGAGTAAATCCCTCTGAATTTCTAGGTCATTCAGTAAGGGTATAATAAACTTTATAATAAACTACCCAATTATTTTACAAGGTAGATGACTATTTTTTTTTTTGAGATGGAGTTTCACTCTGATTGCCCAGGCAAGAATGCAATGGCACAATCTCGGCTCACTGCAACCTCCACCGCCCAGGTTCAAGCGATTCTCCTGCCTCAGCCTCCTGAGTAGCTGGGATTACAGGCATGTGCCACCATGCCCAACTAATGTTGTATTTTTAATAGAGATGAGGTTAAACCGTGTTGATCAGGCTGGTCTCAGACTCCTGATCTCAAGTGATCCGCCTGCCTTGGCCTCTCAAATTGCTGGGATTACAAGCATGAGCCACCACGCCCAGCCCGTGGATGTACATTTTCTATTCCCATCAGCACTGTATGAGAGTCCCAGTAGTCCTGTATCCTCATCAGTACTTTGTATTGACAGATTTTAGCTATGCTAATTAATGTGGCTTAATGGTAAGTCTTGAAATCAAGCAATTTTTATTTGCATTTCCCTGTTGAGTAATGTTTTTGAGCACGTCTTTTAAGTGCTTATTTGCCGTTCATAACATCTTCCTTGATGAAGTGTCTGTTCAAATGTTCTGCTCATTTTTTTAGTCTCATATTATTGAGTTGTAAAAGTTCTTTATATATGTTTTGGTAGAAGTCCTTTATCAGACATACAGGAGTGACAAGTCCTGTGGCTCGTCATTCTTCTTAATTCCAGCATATCCTTTATCTTCTTTTTTATGACTCAAGCTCTTGTATCCTCTCTAAGAAATCTTTACCTAACCCAAAGATATAAAGATTTTTTTTCCCTACCTTTTCTCCTGGACGTTTTAGAGTTTTAGGCTTTAGATTTAAGTCTGTGACCCAATATGTGAATGGTATAGGTAGCAGTTAAGATTTTTTTCTTGAGCGTTCATTTGTTCTAGCATTCTTTGTTGAACAGACTTTTTTTAGCCATTGAGTTACCTAGGCACCTTTGTTGAAAAGCAAGTGACCAAACATGTAAGGGTGTATTTCTGATTTATGTATATCTTTATGCCAATACCACATGTCTTGGTTAATATGGATTACTGGTAAGACTTGAAATCAGATAGCGTAAGTGTTCCAGTTGGGTTCTTCTTTTCTAAAATTGTTTTGCGTATTTTAGGTCTTTCAGATTTCTGCCACGATTTTATAACCAGCTTATCAACTACAGCAAAACCCTTTAGAGAGTTTTGAGTGAAAGACTAGCATGAACTGACTTACATTTTAACAAGATTACCCTGGTGGCTGTGACTTGCTCAGTATCAAAGCTGCTGGATAGACTAACCTTGAATATCCTTTTTGTAAGAATATCTCAATCCACTGGGTCACATGAAAAGTAAACCAGCGTCATCTTATTGGCAAGGGTTCTCAAATAAATGTCAATGTACTGTGTCACCTAAAGATATTTTACAGAAAATTTAAGAATATTAGAATGTTAAATACATTTGAACTAGGTCCAGCAGATGAAACTGACTTATGATTGCCTTTGACAAACTAATGCCGAAGGGAGAGTTAACAAGCTGGGAGAACATTTCCCCAAAATAAAAGATGCTGAAGGCTGGGTGTAGTGGTGCACACCTGTACTCCCAGCACTTTGAGAGGCCGAGGCAGGAGGATCCCTTGAGCCCTGGAGTTTGAGGATAGCCTGGGCAACACAGCGAGATCGTCTCTACTTAGAAAACAGCAACAAAAACAAGACTCTGGAAGTCATGTGAACGTGTTGTACAGGGTTGCAAGAAGCTGTGGAAGTTATCATTTGGTTACTAACGAGGTTACTTTGGGCAAATAATTAAACCTGTCTTCCATATTTTCCAGGAAAACAGAGATATCGCCATTAACTACCCTCTCATAAGACTTGTGACACTCAAATGTGATAATGTGTGTAGTGACATTGTCTGGACTCCGGAGTCCAGTGTATAAACCTTGGTCACCAGAACTGCAAACAGTAGATAGGGCTGACTGTGGATGTGCTTATATGTTTTTGTTTTTTATTATTTCTTGCTTATATTTTATTAAAAATGTATTTAACTAAGACAGTGTTTATGGGATAGCTACAACATGGTACATATTATTATGAGGTAGACAAAAACTATAGTTAATCCAGGAGATGATAATTTTAGCAAGGAGACAAGTCTTGTGCATGTAAATTAATGAGATACCAATAATAGTTCATATTTGGAAGGACTTTTCTACTTTGTTTTTGTTTTGTTTTGTTTTTTTGTTTGAGACAGGGTCTTGCTGTGTCACCCAGGCTGGTGTACACTGACACAATCATGGCTCACTGCAGCCTTGACTTTCTGGGCTCATAGGATCCTCCCACCTCAGCCTCCAAGTAGCTGGGACTACAGGTGCATGCCACCACACCAGGCTAATGGTTTTGATTTTTTTGTGAAGATCACAATGTTGCCCAGGCTGGTCTCAAAACTCCTGGGCTCAAGTGATCCTCCCACACTGGCCTCCCAAAGTGCCGGGATTACAGGTATGAGTCACTGCACCGGGCTTTGAAAGCCCTTTTCAATTTGCTGATTTTTCTCACACACTTTATCTCATTTCATTCTTACAAACAACTCTATGTAGTATGCAGCAGAGATATGTTTTGTTCTCATTTTACAAATGAGAAACCGTAGGCTTAGGAAGCTCAGAGATTTCTTCAAAATTATAAAGCTCATTAATAGTGGAGTTGGTACCTAAATGCAGATTAATGTCTGACTCCTAGTCCAGAAAAGCTATTTTGATGGTTCTTAAACTTTGATATGATTAAAGATCATTTAGGGAATTGGTTAAAAATGTAGGTTTCTGAATCTCACAGGCAGAGTTTCTAAATTAGTTGATATGTGTCTAAGAATCTGATCTTTAACAAGTGTTTCATATGATGCTACTTCAGATGGCCTGCAGTTTATTCCCCACCAATTTATTTTTCTGGTGCAGAACATAAAAAGCAGAAGCAGAGAGCTACTACCCTTCTGTTTAACTGGCATGCAGAATAGATTGGTTATGAGCACACATCCTGGAGTCAGCTTGCCTGCTTTTAAATCCTGCTTTCATCAATTGCTAAGTGGGCAAATTATATAATCACCCTATGCCTCAGTTTTCCTGTCTATACAATGGGGATGATACTAGTACCTACCATATAGGCCTATGATGAACTTGAAATAAGTAATTGTTTGTAAAGTAATTAGAGCAGTGCCTGGAATACAGCAAGCTTTGTGCTTGTGAGAAGGAACCTATAGACATATGAAGGATGAAGAAGAACAGCCCTTCTGAGATGCTGAGGCCTCATTCCTCCCCTTAAACAACCATCAGTCCCTCCCATCTTACTCGCCCTTCTGATCTACCTATTCAATCACATCACATCCTGGGGAGGCTGACTGTAGCCAGTTATCTCTGCTTGCAAAGAGAATAGAGGGTTCCCAGGGCTCTCCAGCCCTAAGTCGACTTTGTTGCTTTATCCCATTTAAATCCACATTCTCTGCTGAAGAAAATAAACCAACACAGTAAAGCTTGCTGATAGCCACTCCATCTGTATTATGGCACACAATGATGGCTGGAAGTTAAAGGTTTGATATATAGGTCCATTTTTTTATTGCCAGTCCCTGCCCCTGAAGAAAGTATTAAAATTTCCAGATGAGTAACCAAACAATAAATAGATGAGACAGTTGCCGTGAATATCTGATTTTTTGCATAATAATGAGATATTGCTGGATAATGCACTCTGCCATCCCCAGTTTGTCTAAATTATCATTTTGATTGGTCAAATGCCTAAGAAAGATATACCAATAAAGTCGTGTCAAGTGCTCTGCTGTAAATTGATGCCGGATGGAGGTTCTTTAGGGTTGAGGTGAGGTGGGGGCAGGGAGAACAGATTCTTCAGTTAAGTAACTTTAGGTAGATGTTTTCTTCAGTTGATTCATCATCAAAGGCATCTGAAATTCTAGCTTCTCCAGGGCCGCATGCATAAACATGAAGTCGTTTGTGCCTTCTGAGGCCTTGTGTGTTGTTTTTGGAACTGAAAATAAGAACCAGATTTGGAACAGAAGGGTTGTTCTAGGACATCTGAGGTTTGTTTTGTATGGAGAATTTTCCCCTTGATTTTGCATCCATGAGACATAACATCAGAGTGTTGATGGAACTTTTGAATCAGAAAGACCATTCATTAGGATACAGGATGTCAATAAATCCAAATAGCTCTTTTTCCACCTTTAAAAAAATGGAAGAGTTCTATAAGTTCCAAAGTGGGTTGAAAACTAAAATTGCCGGAAGCAGTTGGACTTGCAACTCCTCTTTCTTTTTAGTTATATAACACTCAGTTTAATATGTTTGGTAATTCATCCTGGATTCTATTTTTCAAATGTCCCTACTGCTGTGTTGAATGATCATTTTTTATCCTTTGCTGTTATTTAAGTGTTCCATGGCCCTGCCTTGAGGTCAGGAGCTACATCTCGGCATGATTTGTGTGCCCTGCACGACTTGCCTGTGGTAGGTGCTCAAACAGGGCACAGGCCTAGCACTCAGCAGTCTAGGATGCTAAATAAGCTATCACGTTTTGAAATGTCTCAAAGCAATAACCAAGTATAGAATTGTGTGGCATGTCTTATAAATAAATACAGCAATCGTTTATCAAGCACCAGTCATGGGCCAAACACCATACAGACGTTACCTCCTTTACTATATACATCTCAGCAAAGAGCAAAGTCTTACCCCTATTTTGCAGGGGGAGAAACTAAGACTCCAAAATGCTCAGTAGTTGGGCCAGGGTCACACACCCAGTAAGTGAACTTGTACCTGTGTGGCTCTAAGACTCTGCTCCTTTCACTAAACCACACATCCTTTGCCATCATCATTGTTAAACTTCTATTACTCCATCTTTTTTTTTTTTTTTTTTTGTCTCTTGGATATCCCAGTCAATAACTGAGCTGACACCACCAAACCCCAAGCATCTGAGTCTTTTGCAGTTTGGCATCTAAGTTGGCCCAGCCATGACAGCTGGAAACTGGCATCCCCCAAAATCCTGTATATCCAAGGGGCTGTTGGCAAAGTTTAACTAAAAAAATCCTCTTTCGAGTGACAAAGCTGAAGATTTCCTGGAAGTCAGCTTTCTGATGCAGAAGGCTGCATACTCTAGTAAATGGATACTCCAGTAAAAGTGTAAAAAGTAATAAAACTGGGAAAATTTCCCTCTGTTGCCCAGGCTGGAGTGCAGTGGTGCGATCTTGGCTCACTGCAACCTCCACCTCCTGAGTTCAAGTGATTCTCCTGCCTCAGCCTGTAGCTGGGACTACAGGTGTGTATCACCACACCCAACTAAATTTTTTTGCATTTTTAGTAGAGATGGGGTTTCATTATGTTGGTCAGGCTAGTCTCAAACTCCTGACCTCAAATGATCTGCCTGCCTTGATCTCTCAAAGTGCTGAGATTACAGGCGTGAGCGATTGCACTCTGCAAAACTGGGACATTTTTTGCTTAAAAAATGATATACCTGTAAAGAAATCCCTAGATGCTTTGGAGAAATAGAATTTGAGCTTATCTCAGAATCTGTAAAATATGCAATGTGATGAGTTGGGTATTGAAGAGAGACACTACAATCTCAAGAGAAGAATCTTGTTGGATAGATTTGGTGTGATTAATTTGTCATTAACTAATGACATCTGAAGATTATCTGAGGAAAGGGATACAAAGTGCAAACTAAACTAAAGCCTTTCCTGTATTGGTGAAGTCACTATTGGAAATGATTTAAAATGTCTAGGACACCAGTTATTCTGACAGATACAATTTACAGCTCATTGCTTTAAGCTCCGTGTGTCTGTGTGCTGCTCTCCCTCCCTAACCCTGTTCCCTCTTCCCATCCAGTGAGTTGTTTTTTGTTTGAGATGGTATCTTGCTCTGTTGCCCAGGTGGGAGTGCAGTGGTGGTGCGATCTCGGCTCATTGCAATCTCCGCCTCCTGGTTCAAGTGAGTCTCCTGCCTCGGCCTCCCAAATAGCTTGGATTACAGGCATGCACTGCCACGACTGGGGAATTTTTTTTGTATTTTCAATAGAGACGGGGTTTCACCATGTTGACCAGGCTGGTTTCGAATTCCTGAGCTCATATGACCCGCCTGCTTCAGCCTCCCAAAGTGCTGGGATTACAGGCGTGAGCTACCGTGCCCGGACCCAGTGAGTTCTTTGGAGGGACAGATTGAGTATTTTCGAGAGCTGAGGATAATATATGAGCAGGATAAGTATAGGTAATTTTGGTATAATAAAAAATAGAAAATGGTGCTACCAGCATAGGTCTCTCTGCCTCCTTGAATTTGGTGGCTCTTCTGTCCTGTTCTTCAGCATGGGCCATGGAGTCACAAGCTACTGTCACCTAAAAAAGGAGAAAAACAGAAGAAGAGAGGAGGATAGGGGTGGAGGAGAAAAAGAAGTTGGATGAACAGAAGCGGATTTCAAAAACTGGCAGAAGCCCAAGATTACAGCGTATTAAAGTCAGAGATCTCTTTGAGCCTGCTTTCTTCAGTAGCAATAATGGATGAACAAAGCTTCCTGTGTTGTGTGAAAATAACAACAACAATAATAATAACAATATTTGGGTTTTGTCCCTGGTTCCTGGCACAGAGTTCCTAAAACACTTGTTTACTGTCTTTTGTATGCTAATGAGGTGGCTCAGGGGAGGGTGGATGGGCTACACAGCTTCTGGACTGGGGCTGATGACCAGAAAACCAAGTGATGACAAAGTTAGAACTTTCAGCCTCACATCCTGACCTCTGGGGAAGGAAGAGGGGCTGGAGACCACACTGAATCACCAGTGATCAATGATTTAATCAATTGGCCTACTGCCTCCATTAAAACCCCTAAGTAACATTGTTGGGTGGCTTTCACTTTGGTGAACACATGGATATGCTACAAAGGTGGCATGTCCGCAGAAGGCACGGACGCTCTGCACTCCCACCCCCCACCTCCAAATACCTTGCCCTGTGCATCCTTTCTAGTTGGCTGTCCTGAACTGTATCATTCGTAATAAACTGGGGAGTTGTTCTAGTGCATTATAGAATGGGGTAGAGGGGACTCTGAATTTGCAGTCAGCCGGGAAGGAGTGCGGGTAACCTGAGGACCTCATTTGTGGCTGGTGTCCGAAGTGGGGCAGTCTTGTGGGATTGAACCCTTGACATGTGGGGTCTACATTAACTCTGGGTAGTTAGCGTTAGAGTTGGTGTTGGAAAATGTCAGAGGGGTTTGAACTAGAGTGACTCCATCTTGAGTAGGGGCTGGGTAAAATGAGGCTGAGACCTCCTGAGATTGCATTCCCAGGAGGTTAGGCATTCTTAGACACATGATGAGACAGGAAGCTGGCAGGACTGGTATCAGAAGTTACAGGTTCTAAAGACCCTATTGATGAAACAGGATGTGGTAAAGAAGCCGTCCTAAACCCACCAAAACCAAGATGGCGATGAAAGTGACCTCTGGTTGTCCTCACTGCTCACTACATGCTAGTTATAATGCAATAGCATGCTAAAAGACAGTCCCCCCAGCGCCATGACAGCTACAACTGTCACGGCAGCTTTGGGAAGTTACCCTATATGGTCTAAAAAGAGGAGGAGCCCTTAGTTCTGGGAAATCCCTGCCTCTTTTCTGGAAAACTTATGAATAATCCACTCCTTGTTTAGCATATAATCAAGAAATAACCATAAAAATAGCCAACCAGCAGCCCTCAGTGCTGCTCTGCCTATGGCATAGCCTTTCTTTCATTTCTTTCCTTTCTTTTTTTTTTTTTTGAGATTGAGTCTCGCTCTGTTGCCAGGCTGGAGTGTAATGTTGTAATCTCGGCTCACTGGGTTCAAGTGATTCCCCTGCCTCAGCCTCCCGAGTAGCTGGGACTACATGTATGCATCACTACGCCCTGGTAATGTTTTATATTTTAGTAGAGACGGGGTTTTACCATGTTGGCCAGGATGGTCTCAATCTCCTGAGCTAGTGATCTACCTGCCTCGGCCTCCCAAAGTGCTGGGATTACAGGCGTGAGCCACCGCACCCAGACTTTACTTTCTTATTAAACTTGCTTTCATTCTACTTTATGGACTGACCCCAAATTCTTTCTTGTGAGTGATCCAAGAACCCTCTCTTGGGGTCTGGATCAGGACTCATTCCTGGTAACAGGTGTGGTTGTTTGGAAAAGAGTAACATTTGGGGTCAGGAAAAAACCACCCACATAATGTTTTATGAATGAATGAATAAGAATCTTTGTTACCTGATGTGTTTTAGTCACATGTAATTGAAAACCTGATTCAAACTGGGAGAGTAAAGGGCGTTTACTGGTTCATGACAGTTCAGATGTCCAAGGTAGAACTTGAGGTACATCAGGTAGCATCCTAGAGAGCGACTCAGTAATATCCCAAGTACTGTTTCTTTCTCTCCACTCTTGCTTCTGCAATATCAGCTTCATCTTAGCGGTTTCTCTGAGGTTCCTACAAGGGCAGCCAGCCACTCCCATCCGCTTTTCACTCAATTCTATCAGGAAAGAACAACTGACTTTGAGGCATTCCTGCCAGATTTCTTAGAATCACTCTGATAGGATCAACTAAGGACCACATGCTTGTCTGACCAGTCACGGTGCCTGAGAATGGACTGATTGTCTTAGCGTAGGTTTCCTGGTAGAAGCAGCTTTCTTATTACTTCATGCATTCCCAGACTGAAACTGTAGGTTTTGGAAAGGTGAGAATAGATGCTGGGAAGGCATCCAGCTAATCTTCATTATACTTGGGATGTGCTTACTTGATCTAACAAGTAATGTGGTTCCTAAATGGATTTGTTTATATCATACCATGTTATGACATATTTTAATCAACTAATCCCTAGCAAATGTTATATTCAAGGGAAGTCAGGTCTTACCATAAGCTAACTATGTAGTATTTTACCTATTGGTTCAAACCAATGGCATGTTTGATAGTGTTTTGTAAACTACACAGGCTGTAAAAATATGAAATGATCCCATGAGCAACTAGAGAAATGTAAGGATATACTGAGAGTTGTGACCAGCTTTTGCTTTCTAATCCAAGTTCTGTAACAGGCCATGAGTTAGTTTATTAACAGCTCTCACATTGACAATCAAATGGATTATTACTTGATAAAAATCTAGACTTTATCTTGGCCTTTTACCGGATTTGTAGCTCAGTGACCATCCCATAAATATAGGTATGATAGTAAAAACCACACAGGCCAATTCATACTCCACATTTTTAGCTCAGATGTTGGCAAACGTTTCCCCTGACGAGTCAGATAATAAATATTTTAGGTTTTGCAAAGCCATGTGGTGTTTGACACAACTTCACTCTGTTTTGGCAACCCAAAACAGCCACAGAAAATATGTATATTAATGAATATGCTTATATTCTAATGACTATTTAAGGACACTGAAGTTTGAATGTCATGTAATTTTCATGTGTCACAAACTATTATTAGTCCTTTGACTTATTTCAAGCATTTAGAAATATAAAAACCACACCAGGTGTGGTGGCTCATACCTGTAATCCCAGCACTTAGGGAGGCCGAGGCAGGTGGATCATGAGGTCAGGAGTTCAAGACCAGCCTGACCAACATGGTGAAACCCCGTTTCTACTAAACATACAACAAAAATTAGCCGGGCATGGTGGTATGCACCTGTAATCCTAGCTACTCAGAAGGCTGAGGCAGGAGAATCGCTTCAATGTGGGAGGCGGAGGTTGCAGTGGGTGGAGATCTCACCATTGTACTCTAGCCTGGGTGAAATGTTGAGACTTCGTCTAAAAAAAAAAAAAAAAAAAAAAAAAAAGAAAGAAATATAAAAATTATTCTTAGTCCATAGGCTGTACAAGAAACAGGCAGCAAGCTGAATGTGGCTCGTGGGCTGAAATTTGCCAACTACTGTTTTAGCTCAATGCCACAAACCCGTGAGGTTTATGGAGAGAAGATGAAAATGGTATTACCTGAACCAATAAGTTGTGCAATCACAAAGAAAAAAATCTCACTCTACTTTGGATGTAAATTCTATAAGTTCAGTCATAATTTCTCGTTCCTTTCACTCTACTTTTGAAATCAATAGATGGTCCAAAATTTCTAGAATTCACACTTTTACCTTAAAAGTTAAAAAGATTTAAACTTTTTGAGAAAACATGAGAGCAATTTCAGGTGATGACTGGACACCTACAAGATTAGGCTACATCTTTGTTGGAGCTGGTACAAGCTCAGCAGGTCATCACCCAAACTCAACGTTTCTCCCAAAGCCGCTTGCTATTTTCCATCCAGGGCATCTCATTTCTAGGTAACAAGACTCGAAACTTAGAGTTACTGTATAGTGAGAATTCCACAGGAATCCTGCTCAGCCTCAGGAATTCTGTGTAGTGGACCTGCCTCCCTGGGCCCCAGGGATGGGACATGATTCATATGTGGCCAATCAGAGAACTATATCTCTTTAGCTGTAGTGATGACCCAAAGAGAAAGAATCAGACTCCTTTCTGGGACTTTTGCTAGAACTATCAGGTTGAGTTGGGTTTCTGTTGCTTGCCACCCAAGTAGTCCTGACTAACTCAATTGCCATTCAATTATTTTGATCCTTATCTCTCCTGCCCAGCACCTCTTCTCCCACTATCTAGGCAGTTATCACGTCCTCCGATTTGTGGGATATGCCTTCCACATTCATCTCTTCCTTTCAGTTATTAATTACTTTACCATTACTTCCTTCTATGTCACGTTAGCCTCAGTGGTTTCTATTTAATAAAGAATTTTTGAAAGACATGCTGTATGTTACAATGGCAGTGGACTAGATTGGCAAGAACACTGGATTTAGAGTCAGGTAGAATCTGGATTTGAATCTCAGTCAGTCACTCATCTGGAAATGTATTGAAATGTATTAGCTCCTTTAGGTATTAGTTTCCCCATGTGTGTAATAAGGGTGCCTTATAGGGTTGATATGAGGATTATAAAAGAATAACATATGAATCAAACAGTACACATACACAGTGGGCATATAAGAAATTAGAGTTCTTAGTATTGGGTGAAAGGAACTGTGAAAGCCCAACTCTCATCCTTGAAGAACGTTCAGGTGTCCTACTTAATGGGGCTTGCACCCTCTCCATCCACCTTCTTATTATTTCTTATCTTTCTGCTATGTGAGGCCATTTCTATATGCAGCCTCATTGCTCATAAATCTCCCGAGGTCTACACTGGCTCCACAGACTCTTCACTCTGGCCTCCAGAACTTCCATCTACTGTCTTCACCTGAAATTATCCCTATAAACATTATAAAAATTACTCAGGGAAGAAGTGGGGAGAAATGAAAATACACCATGTTTGTAGTGCATTCAACATTAATCATTAGGTCAGCTTGCACTCTAACCTGCTTCCTCATAATTCTTTGCTTGCTGCCTGAGAATCACATAGACCCTAGATTATCGTTCCCCTTACCTCCTCTACAGATAGCAGCTTGAGCATTGTGAAATGTTAAGTTTTCCACTTCAGATATTCTTTCAGGTCCTGCATGTCAATGAAGCTACTAATGTCAGTTGGTCTGAAGCACCGCAAGAGAAGATGACTCACCAAAGAATGTGGTTTCTACGTCCTTATAATTTTGTCACTTACCCTGTCCAATCAGCAACCCCAATTTTCCAGACTCTTGCACTCCATGATTCCCTTAAAAACTCAGCCCAAAGCTCCTGGGAGAGATAGAGTTGAGTGTCTCCTCTTACCCCTCTTATCTCCTTGCTTGGCCACCCTGCAATCATTAAATTCTTTCTCTGCTGCAACCCTTGCTGTCTCCGCATATTAGCCTGTTGCTACACAGCAGGCATATGAACCTGTTGGTCCTGTAACACATTCAGTCTGACCTCCCTCTGGTCTCAACCATCAGATCTGTTTCTACCAAAAGGGAAAAGTCACTATCTGCCAGATATGCCACTCAAAGTCCTTGTGCTAGTAAACTTGAATTTGAACTATTTGTCTTCACCCAGTCCTAAACCCCAAATCCTCTCAAGGCCATCTGTTCCTCCTCTTTCTCTTCTCCCTTCTCAGAACTTTCAAAGAACCTATTCTTTCACTGAGGCATGCTCTCCATGTGTATCTTCTTTGTTACATGGTAAGTCCCTGGAAATCAGGATTTGTTGGGTACATATTTGTAACTACCTCCCTGTTGCCCGATTCCTAGCATAGTAGAGCACCTGTGTCCATTGTTCAGTAAGCATCAGTTGAGTAGACATTTACGGTGCTGATGGATTCAGTGATCCAGGATCATAAACACTCTAATAGTCAGGATTCAGTTGGGAAAACAGAAATAACACTAGATATATTTTATTTCATTTTTAAATTTACTTACTTATTTTTTAAGAGACAGGGTCTCTTTGTTGCCCAAGATAGAGTGTAGTTGCAAGATCATAGGTCACTGCATCCTCAAAGTCCTGCACTTCAAGTGATTCTCCCACCTCAGCCTCTCTAGTAGCTGCGACTACTAGCATGTACCAATGTGAACAGCTATTTTTATATTTGTAGAGAGGGAGACAGCCAGGCATGATGGCTAACACCTGTAATCCCAGCACTTTGGGAGGTGAAAGTGGGTGGATCATGAGGTCAGGTGTTCAAGACCAGCCTGGCCAACATAGTGAAACCCTGTCTCTACTAAAAATACAAAAATCAGCTGGGAATGGTGGTGGGCACCTGTAATCCCAACTCCTTGGGAGGCTAAGGCAGGAGAAGCACTTCAGGCCAGGAGTCAGGGGTTGCAGTGAGCCATGATCATGCCACTGCACTCCAGCCTGGTAGACAAGAGAGAAACACCTTCTCCAAAAAACAAAACAAAACAAAAAAGAAATTCAGATGGAGGTAGAAGAGAGTAGAAAGAAAGGTACAACAGTGTTTGCAGTTGCAGACATCTTTAAAGATGCAGTCAGCTGTAGTGACTCCATATCTAAGTTTGGCCTCTGGAGTAGTAGCCCCAGGACCTCCTGTAGTGAGGGATCATGTGCAGTGCTAGGTATAAACCCTTACTTGACAAGTTCAACCACCAAACCAGCATGAGACAAACAAGAAGCTTGAGTGAGCCTCACTAGCCTTATCTAGCCCAAACACATATACCAAAGCACAGCTCTATTAGGGAAAGGTTGAGAGACTTTCCAGACACACAGCAAAGTGGCAGCGCATGACTCGAGTTGGGAGCATAAGCTGTTTCTCAGGACTCACTCAGAACTGAGACCAGTGATCAAAAGGGAGGCTGGAGTTGGGACAGTAAACACGAAGACATACAACCTTCTTAAAATGCGCACTTACGAAAACATACAATTGCCAGCCTTTTGAGAGTTGCATTGAAAAAGCTATGTGAGTACCCAGCTCACTTTAGAAGGCACCACTAAAGAAGATTGAGCATTAAAAGAAAACACCAAATGTTGATTCCCTCAATATTTGGTTCTGTCAACAACAGACGAAATTAAATTTACTGAGTTAGAAAGTTACATCATCCTGATTCTTCCTTCTTTTCATTTTTCTTCTTTTTAAAATCACATCAAAAGTGCAAAAATGGTACTTTTTCCCCCTTCTCATTTATTTTGTGATCTGACAGAGGCTGTGAGGGAAGAAAAAGGCACTCAGGTTGGTAATTTTCTTCTAACTATAAGAATGCATCCCTGCTTAGATTTCATGTGGCTTCTCTCAATTCTGGAAGATTTAAGTTAGTCATGATGTATAGATCCAGGTTGGTTGGATATATACTGAGGTCCATTTTCAAGGAGGGCCGTGGAGTTATTTCACTGTGACATTTTTGGTACATGATCTGACTATGATCAAAAATTGCTGTGAGCTAGAATAGAGGACTACGGTTCTATGGAAGGTTTTCTTTCCCCAAAAAAAGTTCAATAGAAGACAGTTTGGGAAGAAAATGCAGTTTAGTGAAAGTGTCTTTATATTAAACCAACTTTTATTGAGAGTCCTTAGGGTGTAGATAATACTGATGAGCTGGGTAACCTTGGGCAAGTTAGCTAAATGCCCTGTGCCTCAATATTCCCATCTGTACAATGGGCATAATAAAAAAAGTACCTATTTCATAAAGTTGTTATTAGGATAAAATGAGTAAATTTTTTGAAAGAACTTAGAATAGCAGAAATGATCAGCTGGTTGTTTGAAGACTGTGGGAAAGTCTTATCCTTCTCATGCTTATCCTTCTGTATTCTCTTCTATCTGTTCTAACTGACAAGCACTGATGGGTGCCAGTGGTATGCCTCACACATTGTGAAGCCACCTTATTTATTTATTTATTTATTTATTTATTTATTTATTTATTTAGAGTCTCACTCTGTTGCCCAGGCAGGAGTGCAGTGGCATGATCTTGGCTCACTGCAACTTTTGCCTCCCAGGGTCAAGCGATTCTCCTGCCTCAGCCTCCTGAGTAGCTGGGATTACAGGCATCTGCCACCACGCCCAGCTGATTTTTGTATTGTTGGTAGAGATGGAGTTTCACCATGTTGGCCAGGCTGGTCTTAAACTCTTGACCTCGTGATCCGCCCACCTCAGCCTCCCAAAGTGCTGAGATTACAGGTGTGAGCCACCATGCCCAGCCGAAACTACCTTATAAAAAACAAATAAGGTCTCAAGAACCTGGAGTGGGGAAGTCTGACACAAAAGTGTCACGTGAGAAAGGTCGGAACAAAATGCCACAACAAGGAGACAAAGCCTGAAGTTCAGATTCCTTGCCTGCTTTGCCATCCCCTTCCCCTCAGTCTCCCTCCTTGGGAATTAGTCATGTCACAGCAGCCAGAGAAATAAATTGGTCAACATCTTTTGTGGGCCCAAACCCTTTGGACTCAAGGCAGTCTGTCTGGAATACTGTTTGCATATTGGGTGAAGATATCAGAAACTTAAGAAATGATTCCAATTCAAGGTGGATGTCTTTCTCTTGAAATCTGGGGTTAAGCAATGACCATTCCCTCTAGTCGCACAAACTGCCCAGTACACCCACTTAAAAAGGGCACAGCGGGCCATGCAGCATGAACTGCCTTAAGATCACGTGCACTCACATTATCAGATAAAGTCTTCATTTTGTCAATTTCAATACTTTCATGATTTTTTATTGTTAGTTGCATTTGTCCAGCATCTGTGGTAGGACTGAACTTTTCTGCTTTACTTGACTTTTAGAACCTGACTGCAGAATCACTGGGCTGCAGATACGACAGTATATCGGAGGGATTCACAAGTAAACTAAAGGTATTGGTTTACCTGGAATCTCCCAGGAACCTTTCTAACACTAACATTCAGTTCTTTGATGATTCTAAGTCAAGCCAATATTGCTTTGGGTTCCTGGGTGCAGGGCAAATAGCAATGGAAATGTAAGAGTGAAAGCTGAAATCCTAAGTTAAATTACATTATTGAATTTGCAGGAAGCTGTTATTTAATATGCCAAAAGCTAATTTATTTTACATAATTGGAACTAGTGTTTAGTTAGGTATAAAATATGTTCACTGCAACAGTTTTTGTATTAGCAAAAATAAACAAACAAATCCTAAAAACATTCTAAATGCCCAAAGAAATTCACTCAGTAGCATACTATACAACCTTCAGAATCAATGGTTATGAAAAGTATATTGCTAGGTGGGAAAACGTCTATGATATGCTAGAGAAAAGCAAGATATAAAAATGTATTACATTGAAATAACTATGGAAAAAAATTGAAAGAATAAATGATTTAAAAATATGCATAGGCAAAATATAAAACATTTCTATAATGAAGTATTTTACAGTAGAAACTAAATTTCTAAATGAAATAGAATAGAGCAAAACCAATTATATATTTAGAAATCAGTATAAATCTCTCCCTAAACCGCACCATTTCTCATTGCAGTGAAATTCCAAGTAATTATTTTACATGATTTATTCAGCAACTGTCATTTTAAGAATTGGATAATGTTTGGCTACACAGCAAAGAATAATTAGCACTATAATTAATCAAATTGCTGTTTATATTTCTATGTCAAAGTTAATCATTTTCATTTTCTTGTTTTATGTGAGGGGTTCTCTTTTATGGAAGCCAATAACATCCACAAGGAAATTTAAATGCATTTCACCTGTTTTAATTTTACAAAGTTAATATCACAGCAGAAACTTAATCTCAGTCAACACTCTCAATTACTGACACCTGGAGCAAAACCATAGCGTTCATACCTAAGCTAAACCAATAGGACTGTTTTCAGAACGCTCATTCAGTCCTCAATTGTTCTGTGTTAGGCACGGGAATCACTCCTTTAAACATGATCTGGACTATCTGATAAAAGATGTTATCCTTCCCTGTTCTCCCTCATTCTCTCCCCTGCCCTTCTCCTGTTTACCAACACACAACACAAGAATGGGAACACAATTTTGCATCTTCTAGGCAGTCATAGAAATACTTGGTTCAGTCTGACGAATCCATTCAGGAGGGTTGGGTCATCTTTGGCAGTTTTTCTCCAATATGAAATCAAACTAAGAATCTTGAGACAAACTGTTATTTCAGCTTTTTTTTTTTTTTTTGTAGCTTACCTGACACCCAGAGTGATGTGAAACTTGTCAATGATCGTTTTATTGTTATAGTCTTTTAGTCTATCAAACGTATGTAACTAAATAAAATATGTGTTGCTATTTCCAAGCAAGCCACACATTTGCAGCTCTGGTTTCACTGTAGCAGGTTTACTGGGGAAGTTCAGATGCTCAGAGCTTTCCTGTTATGTGAAACCATTCTTGGCTGTAATGTCTCTCCAAGGAGCTGCTCTAATTAATGCAAAACACTCTAGATATTACTTAATAAATACTAAGCTTCTTCTAAGTGGCACAAAATTAAGATCCTTTGCTGAACTGTTCCTCTATATGCTATCATGTGGTGGAATTACCAATATGTTGTATTTCATGAAGAAGAGAGAAATCTGCAGCAAAGGCAGAGTTAGAAAACAATTACTTCTGCTAACCAACAACTCTTTTGGTACCGTATACCTTAGTAAACCAGTTAACAGGGAACACTCATGGGGAGAAATTAACTGAGTAAATAAAAATATACAGGTTGCAAAGCATGAATTAGAATCACAATGTCTCCAAACAACAGATACTCAAAGAATGTGTTTTATCTGTGAGCTTAATCTGCTCTAATTAATGCTCCAAGAGTTTGTTCCTTCAAAAGACTGCAACTGATTTGACATCAGTTATTTGCAGACACAGGCAAAAGGAGGTTGCCCTCAAAGAATGCTTTGTCCGAATTTTCTTGAAGATGCTCTAGAAGGAAAATCTTCCAATGAAGGTTTTAGTTAGCCAATGACAATTTTTCATGGTTAATCTCTGATTAGTTTATCGTTAGTTCCAGTGAGTTTGATAATCTATGGTTATATACAACCAACTATTTTTTCAGCATCTTTTTTTCATTTCTAGAGGTCTGAGCCTGTTCCCCTTCTTAGTCTTATTCCCAGCTCCAGGCACAATCCCAAGAATTAAATGAAGAATAGCGTCAAATATGACCTTTTAAATCTTGAGGCTAACATAATAATGTTAAAGGTAGCTGGAAATAATACCAGACAAAATTTAAAACCACACTAGAAAACCCTCCAAATACATTCTCCCTCAGATCAGATCTCATTTTAATTTCAAGTTTGAGAAAAATTGGTTTATTCCTCTGCAATCACATCTTGAAAGCTGATAAATCTACTTCTTTAATTTTTCTTACACTGCTCTAGAAATACCTCTAATAGTCACCGTAGATTTCTACAACGTTAGTAGATAAAAGTCAACAAAGGTCACCAATACAAAAACATCAATCATCAAAGACAAAAGATAAAAGTATCCCCACAAGATTACCTCAATTACCCTGATACATGTGGCTTCTTTTCCCCACTCCGAGGATGAAAAATGAAAATGTAAGAGAATTCTGACTTGGAAATTCTAACCAAAGAGTATCCCCTCTCCTGGTTTTAACATAACCTGTTTAACTATCACCGTGCTCAGATAAGGTAGCTAGCAGAAAGTGGGGTGTGTATATGTGCGCGCGTGTGCGTGTGCGTGTGTGTGTGTGTGCGCACACGAGAGAGAGAAGAGAAAGAGGAGAGGAGGGTGGAGGGGAGGGGAGAGGAGGGAGAGGAAAGATGAGGTTGCAAGCTCAGCTATCAAGCCTGTTGTGACACCAAAGACCAGATATATTAGTTGAAAGAAGAAAACTTGATGACCCGGATGTGATTCTGGTTTTTTTTTTTTTTTTTTTTTTTTTTTTTTTTTTTTTTAAACCAAGCGGTTTATGTACTCCAGACAGAGCAAGGAGGTAGACTTCGAGATGTGCATGATATACTGATGTTTATATTGACATGGGTAAAGGTTTGTTTAAAGTAAACTTATTATCTCAGACCTGACTGTTGATCACCAAGAGTTCCTTGAGAATCCCAAGTCCCACATTGCCTGCCCCCATTCACTTTCTTCCCCTCCCCCATTTTTTCAGAAGCCAGAGGATGCCTGCTGCATCTTGCACTGTAGTGCAAACAGATTCCCCCAAAGAGAGAGGAAGATAAAATGAATTTAAATTCCAAAGGGGTTCCAGTGCCGGTTTCCTAGTCCCCGAGTCAGCAATGTGTTTGTGAAAATTCAGCCTTTTTGTCTCCCAGTAAAAAGGAGCTAAATCTACATCGGTGGCCCAGTCTCGGATTGCTATTCTTTGCATTTTCTATTCGAGTGAATGAGAGTGAATGAAGTGGCCGGGACCCTTCATTTGATCTACTCAATTGCATAAAGTGACAGAATTCTAATATATTTGTTTAATGCTCTTCAATGGGCTTTCACTTTTTTTGCTTGCAAATGAAGCATCCGTGGGCAAAGTTTCATCCCCCTTAACGCGGGGACATATTTCATAACTGAGGCCGTGGTTTGAAGTAATCTTGAGAGGAGTTTTAGACTCAAAAAGTGGAAAATAAAGAAACAGATGTGAAGTTATTGTAAATTCCTAGAGTGGGCTCTGGGGCTATTGTGCCTCCACGGCGGGCGGTCCAGGGGCTGTGCCTTTCATGCTGTAATTGAAACATATTAATTAGATAATTTGTTGTTAGTTTAAACGAAACAAATGCATCTCCTTTGAGGCTTCACAGCCGGTGGGTTGGGTTGTTTTTGTTTTGTTTTTGTTTGGGTGTCTCTGTGCATATGTGGCTTTTAGGAGAAAAATATTAATTGACATTTATATTAAGAATTTAAGAATAGATCCTGATCCTTTCTGTTTCTTAGCTAAATACCTTTTACAAAGGGCATTTTCATTTGTAGAAGTATAAACCCATTCCTCACCCCTACACTCTGCAGCCCTCCAGTGTCCCCAGTCTTGCATAAATGAATGTAAATCTTACTGTCTGCAGCACCGGCTTGGACTCTTCCTCCCTCCTGCTTCCCACCTCATCCTTCTTGAGCACCTGGCCATATTTATGCTTCCAAGAGCCTCAATGGTCTCATCCCTGTAAAGGAATTAATCTCACTGCTCAAATATTGAAATCATTTTGATGATCATTTTCTAGCACTACTCCTCAGGCTTTTCAAAACCCCCAAATCAGATAGTAGAAACAGTGAGAACTTCTATAGCTTCTCTCTTGAGAGAAGTGCATGAGATTCATTCCTTGTGTAAGCGCTTCCTCAAATCACAGAGAATCCTGTTTAAAAACTCAGTCGAATGCAGAATCATGTAAAAAAAAAACAAAAGTAACAGAATAGCCAGGTTTCCAAACACAAAACCCTAAATCTAAGAAATAATACTGCTTGAATTTACAAAATAGAAAATAGCATCACCTATCTCAGTTCTCAGGGCAAGTCCCACACAGACACTTTCCCACTCCACGGTGTTGTTTCTTCCAGTTTTATTTTAAAACTGTGTGTATTGACTTTGGACTTGAGCCAGGTGAAAAGATTTAACATGACAAAGAGAGCCATTGAAGGTATCATAGTTATAAACTTCCTTATTTGTGGGGCACTTCAGCTAAACAGGGCATAAGTCTCAAAGCTGGGGAGTGAGGCGGGGATGAAGTGGGGTGGAGGCATGTGTGTTTGGACTGCCTTTGGATTTCTGATCAAGGTCAAAATATCATCAATGGATTTTTTTTACTTTACTCATTCAACTTTGTCTGAGAAAAGATGCCTGCATTTGTGAAAGGAGGGCTCACAATGCCCAAGTTATTTCATTCTTTGCAATACACCATGACGAACTTACCAGCTGAAAAGAGCATTTTCAAATACTCAGTGGAAATCTCTCCTTTGCTAAAAATCAGAAATAGGATCTGTATCTTATTTACCTCTAGGTATTAAATGTGTGTATGTACACATCACTTATCTCGAATTCTAGTGCCTATTATAAGAGGAACATTTATCTAAGCTGATGATTTAGAAAATGTTTGAGGCCCATGTTAGCCCTTTATACTTCCTTCATCCCCAGCTGGAATTCCTGTTACTAAATTCGACGAGATTAGCATATTCCAGAGATGGCCTTAATTTTCTTTTGCAGGAAACTGTGAAAATGTATTTAATTTTTTAAAAAAATGCATATGATTTCTTGTTGAGAACAAAGTTTTAAGAGTTTCCTAGCTCTCAGGGTGGTTAAGTTTTCCAGGCTTTCTTTAGCTGATCTTGTTGATATAATTGTGAATTGGGCTTGATGAATGAGTTTAGTTGTCCCCTGTCTGACGAGCTTTAGTAGCTTCATGCATTTTAATCAGTCCAATGATTCATTTATTTTCCACCTTTTTTTTTTTTTTTTTGGCTGTGTGTGGGATCCTTCTTTTTAAAAAATGGTCAGAACAGGATTAATTACCCTTTGCATTAATCCTGAGTTGTTTTCCAGGTAGTCCTCGAAATATATAATGGTCGCAGGTGCTAAGGATCCTCCTGTGAAGTACAGTGATCGTGGTTTCTAAGTGAGTTTCTCTATGTTGCACAAGGGTCTCTTGTTTAATCATTTTACACAGTGAAGTGTTAATCACCATTTAAGTTTCTCTTTGTCTTGTAACTTCATTAGTTGAATACACATCTCACTCTGGAAATATTCTGACCCTTTCAATAAAGTGTCAGTTAGCCTTGGGCCATAAATTCTTGGCAGATTTTAATTCTCTGCAAAAATATGAAGAAAAGCAAATACTTAAAGTCAGGCATTTGAAGTAACTTCATTTACGTCTTTAAAATAAATGCGTCAAGCATTATATTCTGAGGAAGGAGTGAAAGAAATCTGTTCAGTTCTGAACAGTCAAGATTTCTTGACATGAAGGTGAACCTTTAGGTAATTTCTATTTAAAAAATTTTAACAGCGGCAGTAATTTAAAGGAGCCAGGAACTGAATACTCACACTAAATAAGATGCATCAGAATATAAGCACTGAGTAAGCCAGTCTGTTTTTACTTTTTAAGTCTCCATATTTTTTACCTGATTTCTACATAAGCCTTATATTTATAGAAGTGCTGTATTTCATAAAATATATTTTTTAATATAGACAAAAATACATATAAAGTACTTATTGTTTCAAAAAGTTTTTCTTTCACCACTGCACCTGTGCACCTGATCTTTAATAGAAATAGTCTGTTCCTTTTTCCTTACACACAAATACCTTCAAAATTCTGTCTAAATCATTTCTCCCACAGTCTGCAAGTGCATAAGAGGGGGTTTGACTGTTTTCACAACATGATGTGAAAAAGGCATATTACTCAGCGTATTGCAGAAAGCATGCTTAGGGAAGCAATGCATCCATCTTCTGTACAATTATTGTTTGCAGCAATTCTTCAAAAACACACAAAACTAAAATTTGAATTTACATATTTTAATGAGAAAATATTATTTGGACTAGGTCATAATTTAATGTAGACACCTTTTTTAAAATCCTTTGCTTTAAAACAGGCATGCTGAGAACGAGAACATCAATATTTAAAATGCCATGCTAATTCTGTACAGGGAGGGGAAAAATGAAAGGTAAAAATTTTACAGCTCTGATGACACTACAACTTTTTTTTTTTAACTTAAGCAGGTCACACCAGAACAACAGTTCGTTTTCCAGCCAATTATCTAAGACTCTAAAGGAATACAGCAAACAAAAGTGCATTTTACACAGTGTATAATCATTCCTATTCACAAGTATTTACATCTCTTTGCAGCCCTTTAGCTTCTTGGAAAAGTTCTGGTAGCAAGCAGAAAGACTTGTCCGTGGGAGAGCGATCCGGTGACATCCCTTCATTACCAGTCAGCTTATCTAAGTTCTTCCCGGGTTGCCCTTGATGCTTTCTTAGTTTGGGCTTATTTCATTCATTCTTTTTCTTTTTTTCCAACAGTAAAATAAATAGCTAAAAAGGTCTCTAAGTAATCGGAAAGTTAACATCCCAATTAACTTTCCCATTCCCCCTTCCCTCCCCTAAATCTGGCCAGAAATAAAGGGTAAACATTCACATTACAACAGGTACTTATAATGTGGGCTTTGCCCGTTCGTCCGCCTAGCAAGACAGATTCAAGTTCACCGTTTACATATTACCGGGCGCTTTGTAAACAATACAGGGTTACTTTTAGTTTTGTTTTGCTTGCGTGAGGACGAGCGTCGCCTTCTCAGCTTGGCAGCCTCTTTCTTAACTCCCAGCGCCTGGAGCCTCTGGAAGGAAACAAAAACCCCAAACAACAACAAAATCTCCGCAGAAGCCCGGGAGGCAGGGCCGCAACCCCGGGAAGCTGTGGTCTGCCCAGCCCCTGCCGGATGGGCGGAGGCGAGTAGGGTAGGAAGATTAGTGGCTCCTTTTTGCTGCAGATTTCCAAGACGTAAAGAGATCCGGCCCTCCCCTGCGCGGTTGCAGCCCTCGCGGGGGCGGGGAGGGGATTGGGGGAATCTGTTCCAGGAAACCTCTGAGGCAGTTTCTCTAGTCTTGAAACTGCGCAGAGTTCAGAGCTCCGCTGATCTGGGCGGAGGAGGGAAGACGCGCTTTTCTCGGCGAAGAGGGGGTGGCAGGATTTCCCCCGCCGGTCAAATGGGAGGGGGTTTCGAGGCCCCAGGGAGGGGATGGCTCGGCTCTGGTAGCCCCGGCCTTCCCTGTCGTGGGGGCGAGGACAACTCCCACGCGCCTCCCAGCCCATCTGCAAGTTTGTGTTTTGTCTCCTGGGTCCAAAACAAAGTTCTCTTGGGGCAAGGCGGGTTGGCCGAAGGTGAAATGGACAAGTTAGGGTGGCGGTCCCCGGTTGGGGCGGGAGGGACTGGGAGTCTGGGAAGGTGAGTGAGGTGGTGGGGAGAACGAGAGGGAGCGCCGGCTCCTGCGGGTCAATGCACCGCCACCGAGTGCAAGGCGGAGGCCGGGCTAGTGAGCGTTTCGCTGGGGGTGGCGGGGCTGCTTTGGCTGGTGGCTGTTTGAGAGGAAGTGGGGCTGAGCGAGGGCGGCGAGTTCGAAAGCAAGGTGGGGATGGGCGCGGGCAGCGCAGGCAGCGCGGGCACGGCGGCCGGCGTGGGCTTAATGGGCACGGGGATGGCGGGCAGCGTCTGGCCCGCTGCGTGGCACAGTGGCTTCAGTGGCACGCCGTAGGCGCTGTAGTCGCCACTCGCCATGGAGATCGGGGTGGCCGAGTCGATCATGCCTGCAGAGCCATACACGTGTGGCCATCCGGTGCCCAGAGAGCTGCCCATGGTAGTCAACTGGTTGGGGAGCGGGTAGGCAGCGGGCACGGGCTGCATGGCGGAGAAGGCCAGCCCCCCAGGCATCTTGTATTCCCGCGCGATGATGTTCTCGATGGCGAAGGGGTGCTTGAAGCCCGAGGGCTGCGCCACGCCGCCCAAGTTGTAGGCAGCGGCGGGCATCTGTGGCAGGTGCGTGCCCGAGGCCGCCAGCGCACTGAGTCGCAGCTTGGCCTGCTGCTGCAGGTACTGCGCCGCGTCGGCTGGCTTGCTGGGCGCCAAGTGGTCGGACTTAAGCACCTTGAAGCGCTTGCGGCGCCGCAGGAAGCTGCCGTTCTCGAACATGTCCCCGCAGCTGGGGTGCAGCGCCCAGAAGCTGCCCTTGCCTGGCTGGTCGGGCCGCCGCGGGATCTTGATGAAGCAGTCGTTGAAGGAGAGGTTGTGGCGCAGGCTGTTCTGCCAGCGCTGCGTATTCTCCCTGTAGTACGGGAAGCGGTCCATGATGAACTTGTAGATCTCGCTCAGCGGCAGCATCTTCTCGGGCGAGCTCTGGATGGCCATGGCGGTCAGCGAGATGTACGAGTAGGGTGGCTTCTGGTCGCTGTACGTGTTGCGGCCGGGCCGAGGCATCTTCCTCCTCGCCCTCTTCTTGATCTGGGTCCGCGCGGGCCGGCGGACTGCTCGGATCTAGGAAGGGGGCGGTAATAAGGAAGGTAGCGTGGATGCACAGAGACACCGCGAGGTCAGCCAAGCCAAGTAACAGACTTCGGGGGTGGTGGGTGGGGGCTGCGACTCTGGATCAGCCGGCGCCCGCGCTCTTTCGCCAGCAACTTTGCGGGCTGAATGGGACCCAGCCAGGCGGCGCGGGAGGGGAAGCCGGCGAACCGCGCGAGGATAGCCGGGAAGTAAGTCGGGCCTGGGGCAAGAAGTGGGGACTGGGAAGTAACAGAGAACTGCTCACCTTAAAGTTGCTCCAAGTTGCGCGTCCGCATCCAGGATGGCGCCGCTACGCGCCGCTTCGGCCTCAGCGTGCACCCCGCGCGCAGCGTCTGGGTCCGGTTGGACTCCGCGCGAACCTGGGCTCTTGAGTTCAGCCCCGCAGCGTCTCGTGCCGCCCGGTCCGCGACGCTCCTGGCGCGTCCTGCGGGCGGCCCAGCTCGGCTGCCGGGTCCCGGCGCGAATGGTGGCAGCGACGGCCTAGGGCTCCGGAGGGCGCTGCTGTGAGCTCCGTGTCTCTGCTGAGCTAGGTGGCTGCCTCCATGTCCTCCCTCGAACCATCTGATAGTTTTAAGCGGTGACAGGAGCAGAAAAGACCCCTGTAGCGGCGCTTCATTAATGTGCCACTTCTTAGCTATCATATGACAATCGCCTTGGGAGGAGGAGGAAGAGGAGGGGGAGCGGGGGCTGCAGAGGGAGGGCACTGAGCGAGAGGGGAGAGCCTGGGCAGCTCTGGTTTCTTTCACACCTATTTACATGGACACCTTGGCCAATAGGAATCACTTCCAGCTCCAGACTGGGCGAGGGGGAAGAGCCTCGGCCACTGGCAGGGAGCTGGACGCGCTGGCCGGTGTGCGCCGTGTGAAGGTATGAGGAGACTGCCGCCGCGGAGCAGGGAGCCAGGCGACCACTCACGTTTGCAGATGGATCAGCCCGCAGATGATGTTTGACATGGAAATTGCTTGGCTGGGGTATTCTGTTTCCTCTGCGTTGCATCCGGTTTGTATTGTTAGGTAGCTTCAGGCAAGGCTTTCCCCTGAAGCCGACCCTTTTCCTGCGCTGAGCACTACCCGGGGTTTGTTGCATGGGTTATAATAATGAAAACACACCCTTGCCCCCACCAGTTCCCCGAGAGTTAGGTCGAAATTTGATTTGACTTCCCTATGCAGCTGCTTCAGCTCTGTATAGTTCGGTGTGTAGCTTTGAAAAAGTGATGGGGTTTACAAAATACTTGCAAAACGCAATTGACATCCCTTTGTAAGAGCCCATTTTGAATGTAACTCTGTTGACCAAATTTTCAAAAATTAAAATAGTGTATCGGGGCAAAGAGTCTAGGTATTTGCTTTAAAAGTCCTCCAGCAATTTGGTTGGACACAGGATGGAGGCTCAGGGGCTGTTGGGGCAAATGTTGTGCGGACCTCAGGAGGGCCTGAGTTTGTTTGACACAGTTTATCATCAGGTAAGCCTCAGGGACTCTCGCTTTTCCCAGGTGGTTTGAAACTTTAGGACTCAGGCGTATCCTGGAAGCTTTCATTTTACAGCCCCCAACTCCCCATCCTCTCCCCTCCCCGCTTTTTTTTTTTTTTTTTTTTTGGAGGGGGGTATGGAGAACTTATTTAGGATTTAGAGAGTGTAGCATAAGCAGCCTGTGATCCCACTAAAACAGCAGTATCTTCTAAGACTTGGAAAGAACCGTGGAGTTTTCCTTTTGTGGGAGGAGGGAATGTGCCTCGGGTCACTCCGCCTGGTGTGAGCAGCAGGCTCCCTTTGGTTCGGATTTGCCTTGAGAGGGTTAAATGAATCATTATTATTGTCATTATCCTCATCGTCGTTGCTGCCGTCGTCATCATCATCATCATCAAATTGCTATGAAATAGTGAGTCGACCCCGCCTGCATGCACGCACTCTATGAGTACACACCAGGAGTTCCCACGGGTTTTCTGCACGTTCTCCGACCTTTAAGGTTTTTAAAAGACATTCATTTTACCGCATTGTTAAAAACTCAATACGTACAGCCCACACAGAATCATCTTCAAAGTCCAGAAATGTGAGAACTTCTTTTTTTTCCTAGAAGAAGTGGTGGTCATAGAGAGTTCTGGGTGTTGTTTCAACACTTTAAGTGATATTAGAGCATTATTAGCGGAGCTGTTTGGGGTTAGCATAGAAAAGATCTTTCAGCACGCGCGCGCGCACACACACACACATACACACACACACACACACACACACACAACTTCATTAACTACAGTTTCGGAGGCGGTCAATAACTCACCAAAACGTAACTTAAACACGACGAATTTAGGAGATTAAACAATTTCATTAATATTGAAATGGCTCTGGCTTTGGGTGCCTCGCTTGAGATGCAAGCGCACGTTTTTCAATATTAACAGAAGTACTTGAAGAAAAGAATAATGTCACCTTCTTAATTCGGAAAAAATAACCGGGATGAGGAGATGGGTTGCAAGGGGCTAGGGGAGGGATATTGACCTGTCTCTGGGGGCAGGGCTCCAGAAGGGCAGATAAACGTATTGCCCTTCTCGGCAGCTAAACCACTTGGACTCTGGTGGAACCTCTGCCAAGCTTCGGCCGAAGGCAGCAGTACTTGTCCCAGCTGCGCGCGGCTTCAGGTCCTAACGAGGTGCGGCGTTTGGGGGGTTACTTGGTGCGGCCAGATTCGGATCGAGGGTCCCGGAGAGGGAGCAACCGGGGAGTCTGAGGAGATGGGGAGTCCAAAGAGCCGGGGAGCCTGGGGGATCCGTGATGAGGAATAGCGGGTAAGGCTTGTGTTTCCCAGAATGGAAAGGCACTGGTACACAGCTTTCCTGCTCCTGAGTGCAGCTGGCCTCGGTACAAAACAGTTACTGTGGGCAAGGCAGGAACTCTCCTGCCGTGGAAAGGTACAAGCATAGATTCCCCCAAGGATATTTAGGATCCCCTTAGTAAATAAGTGCATCCATTCATACTGATATGTAGACCGATAAAATGTCGTGGGCGGCTGGATTCGGAATGTAGAGCCACAGAAGTGAAAGGTTTCCCCCGTTACCCCAGTGACAGCCAGGAAGATTCTTTTCGATCCAGCATGGGTGCCTGTTGAGGGTGGGGAATACGGAGAGAGAAGTGTTTTCTTATTTTAACAATTGGCATTTTGTTGCCGTGCAAAGGGACCATTGTATGCCTGTCGAAATCATTGCTCAGAGTAAACAGAAGATTAACTAAATTCTAAGGGTAAAAACGTTCGGGCTAAAAAAAAGAGTGAAGTTGGAATCAATCTTTGTCTATCTCCCCGGGAAAGTTGTCACCCCCAAGTTTGGAACATAAGAGGATACAAGTAGGAATTTGTGTTAGATGAATCTTTAAAGTTTAGCTAGTATAGGGATAGGAGTTTGATGCACATTGCACATGCCTGGGGTTACTTAAGTAAACCGAAGTTTACTTAAGTTTGCCTTGGATGAGGAGAGAAGTTGTGAGATACACATTTAAAACTTGGGCTTTACTACAAAGTTATGTCTTGGTTCTGCTGAAGCACTACAAAGCTCAGGGTGGGGAGGGAGGATCTGCATGTTATTGACAGCATTTTAAGACTGGTATTATGAAAAGGAGGAGGGAAGGAGCACTTTCCAGAAATCTTGAAAAGTGCATCAGAGTCCATTGTGCAGAACCCAAAGCAAACAGGGGGTGGGGGTTGGGGGGAGGCACATCCGACCCTGAGGCTTAGGGAGTTGTTGGGAAAACTGTATAAAATACACATAAGTCAATTATACCCATGTGCAAACCAAATGGAAATCTCTTTCGTGCAATAGCCATTCATCGCCTCCGCAGAGCCCACCACCGACCACCTTTCTGCTTGGAGAGTTCGCAATAGCCTCTTTTCCCACAAGCTGGACCACACACGGCTACAGATTTCGTAATAATTTATGCTAATTTCCCTCCATAAATCCACAATTCGCTTCAGTGGCACCCGGGTTGCTGAGGGAGTAAAAAGGAGACAGAGGGGTGACAAATACAATATTGATTTTGAATCTTTCTGTTGTCAAGCAGGTGTGTGTGTGTGTTCGCGCTCGCGAGCGCGCGTGAAGGGTGGGGCTGGTGCTTGGGAGGGGGCGGGGGCTCCGGGAAAGGAAATCTGTCCCTAATCTCTGCCAGCCCCTCCTTGCACACTCCAGAAAATAACGCGTCCTGGTTTGTTAGTATTTACCAAACATAGACGGGAGGCGGAGGGAAAGTACCCGGCAGCTTCCGAAGGTTTCCTAGGTGCCAAAAACAATACCCGTCGTCTCCACTTGGAAAGTGAACTCGGCACTGCCTGGAGCGTTTCGGCTAAGCCTTCCTTGACCCGGTTCTTTTCCTTTCTCCCCGAGTCTCCCTAACCTCCTCTGCGCTTCCTCAGTCTGAATCTCTTCCTTCCTCTCCTTTCCCCTCTGCTACAACACTCCGGTCCTTCACTCCTCTTCGCTACACTTTTCTTCTCTCCCTTCTTCTTTTTGCATCTCCTTTCCCAAATTGACAGTGAAATGTGCGGAGGGAGAGGGTCGAAGGCTGGTGCGCTGTCGATTTCAGGTTTTAGGGCCTTGCGAGTCTCCTCTGCCCCGCCCCACCTCGCCAGGCTGCCTCCCGCATTTGCCCCAGTGCAGCGCTCCCTCTGGGAACCCGCGCTAATGCATCGCGCCTCTTTGTCCCATCAGTCATTCTTCAAATCTGCACTTTGGTGGCGTGAAACGACTTAGCCTCCCTTTCAAAAGGATTTCGTTCCTGGGGTATTCAGCACTAAAACAAACTCCCTCAGCCTGTCAGAGGTCAATTAAAAAAAGTTGCCATCGTGAGTGTCCTGGGGGTTGTTTGTCCTCGGAATCTGTGCGCCTCCCCCGCCAACCTCCCAGCACCGCACGGCCAGGCTTTAACGTGCAAGATTTCGGGATCAGAGGGAACCAGCTCAGAAAGTTCTCTTCTCCCGGGGCACCGGACATCATCGACTTCCACGTTCGGTGGTGGGGTGGGGGTGGGCGGCGGTGCAGAGACGAGCACCCGGAGCGTGTCAAGGGAAACCTATCCGCCACGACTCTCCCACGACTGCCTCGGGAGTTTGAGCCCGCTCTTCCAGGCCACTCCGACTGAGTCTGGCGGGAAATCAAACTGCCCAACGGAGAAAGGCGGGGGAGGAGACACACTTTCCGCTCTGGTGCCAATTGCCAACGGGCAGTGAAAGGACTCCGTACCCACTTACACCCCCCATCCCCGCCAGCGACCCCTGCACTGTGTTACCGAAGGAGCACACTTCCCAGCTAGTGGGGAAGAATGTCTGCCGGGAAACTTTGGAGCCAGCTGTTTCATACGTTGGTGACTGGGCTACAAGGGGGTTGGACCTTAACTCATCACAAAGAAGGGGGGAAAAGCAAAACCCAAAAAATCCTTTGGACAAGTAGTAGATTGCCCATAATCAGATCTCCCCTCCGAGCCCAATCTTGTGGGGTTCTAAGACAAAAGTCTCCACTTCCTGCTCTCTCTTTACTCCCATCTAAACTGGGAGACTCAACTTCAAGGGTGTCCCCGCCAGGACGACTTTTTCAGTGGTGAACTGGGCCTCTGGCTATGTCTGAGGCACCTAGAGTTCAATTTGTGTTTTGCTTGGGAGTGAGGTAAAGGGAGAGGCAACACCCACACACTTTAATAGTATATTCCAAGCAGCTGCTGCAGCTTGGAGAGCAAGGAAGGCTCAGTTTCCCCTCTACCTCAGGCACAAAATAAACAGTAGCCAGAGTTAGGTGCTGGTCTAGCTTGATCCCCATCCCCAAGAGGTGCCACCCGCTCTCCCCCTCCCCCATCTTAGTGAGCAAGCAATTTCAATGCCTGTGAAAACAACTCTTTCCCTGCTCAGCACAATGCCCTCTGTTTGGAATTGGTTTGCTAAATACCATTTGATGTTTGCTTGGCTGTGATTTGTTCTGAGACTTCAAGGCTTTAAAATCTTTGTTTCCAGATCAAATCCCTCCTTTGCACAAACAGTTGCATAGCTTTAAATTGGGCATTACCATGCACACAAATGTATTTGTCTAAAAACTTATTTGCAAAAGGTTGGTGGAAGGCTTTTTGTGTTGTTGTTGCTAAACCCTCCCCATAAGTTTTGCTCTGTACTATGTGAGAGAGAAGAAGCAATTCAAATCTATTATTATTATTGGGGGAAATATTGCTAAAGCCACCTTGGTATTGAAGGGATTAACTTGCTTTTCTCCCAGCCCCTAACTCTGGGGTTAAGACAGCAGTAGATCAACTGTATAATGTGTGCACTGTTCGCTCATTTGTACAAGCAGAACAAAGGTTGGACTAAGCCAAATTGCATTGCACTTGTGAACCGAGTCCCAATGTGAAGTATCTTTTACAGCGGGGGGAATGAGAACAATTTCGTGTATGTCTAAAAGGGAATAACAAAGCCACTTTCTCGAGCATCTCAAAGTGAAGTAGCGAGGCGTGACATTCCCAGGGTGAGAAGGGACAAAAGCAGGGTCAGGGAGATGAAAAAGAGAATCAAACAGCCACTTTCACATGTCTGCCCTCAACTGCTGCACCTCTCCATAATAGGAAACAAATGTTGTAAAAGGGGGGATTGCTCCCATTCATTCAAAATAGCAAATGATAGCTAAACAACATTGTCAAAACTGAATCAACTTCTGTGCAGTACCACCCAGAAAAAGGTATTGTGTTTTGTTTAATAGCGGGGTGGAGCAAAGGGTTTTTTTTTTTTTTAAGTGGGGAGGGAGGGAGAGAAAAATCACCTTATACTTTTCATATTAGTTTTCTTTGTCAAAAATTATTGGTTTGCTCAGTTTTTATTTTTTTAAATCAGTATTTCTGGCTGGGCACCACTCTTAAAATGTTATTTTGAAGGGAGGAATTTTGGAAAAGCTGCAACAGGAAAGTGATTTTTTAGCTTTATAAAACGTTGTAAAGTTTCCAGTAAGTGGGAAAAACGGTTTTAAGCTCCTTTGAATGTACGATTTGGGAAAAATAAGTTACTGCTTGAATGGAATATTAAGGTGAATCGTGGACGGTAGGCTAAAATGGAATAAATTCGATCGGGGGGGGAACTGCAGATATGTGAAATGAAGAATATTTTGCATCTATATAATATGTATATTTTTTGGTAGATACCATTACTTTAATTTGTTCTGAAACCGGATAACTTATAGGTCTTCAGCCTTAAAACCCTATGCTTCTGCTTTGTTTGTTCAGGCTGACCAGGGAGGAGAGCTTAACCAAGGTGAACGTGTGTAGTATGTGTTTTCTTAATGACAGAAGCAGGTTTCGCTGAAGACCACAACAGCTTTCAGATGTAATAACTCGCTGTGTTCCTAGGAAGGTTAAAAACTATTTGTTGATCTCTCTCTGTCTCTCTGTCTCTGTCTCTGTCTCTCTCTCTGCTTTTTGTTTTGTTGTCTCCATGCGTCCCCCGCTGAGTTGCCACCCACAAAGCGGGTTTGAAAAAGAAAGAGAAAAGAAAGAAAGCGGCTGATCCGTACTGGCCTCCCCCAGCTAAGAATGGCTAGGGGGCGGGCTTGGCGGGGACTGCAGTGCAGCCCTGCGCTCGCCATCCCACCGCAGTCGAGTCCTTCCGCTCCTTTCGGGCTCACCTGGGACTAGCGCGCCGCTTCGCGGGTCCAGGCGCGCGGTGCCACCACCTCCGCCCCCACCCCGTCCGCCATACGCCCTGGCTCTCCGCGCGGCCTCTGCTTTGGGCGCTCTAGCTGCGCAGGGGCTGTTGGCGGACTCTTGATGGATTGCAGTTAACTGACACAGCTGGTCAGCAGGGGAAACCAGGTTGCCCCGAGGACTTACCTATGTCCCAGAAATAGATCTCTGCCAGCTGCGTTCCTCTTCCTCCTTCTCCCACCCCCTCTCATTCGCGCTAACCTTTCCCTCTCTACCCTCTTCCTCCCGTCTTTTTTCTCAGCCTCCAGTTTCAATTCCCGCACAGGTGTGGACACCAGATTTTTCGTCTGCAGACTAACTTGAGGCATTCCCAGTAGCGCAAACTTTCCAAGATCGGCCGGGCATTTTCTTCTGTGCTCAGCTGGCCTAACCAAAAGAAAGGAGGTAAAGAAAGGAGGGAGGAAGGGAAGAAGGAAGCAGGAAATAGAGAATCCCCCTCCTCCCCGCCCCGCAGCGCATCACTGGCACACCTCTGCGGGGTAGCGGTAGGCTACGGCAGGTGGGTGGCGAGAGTTCAGTAAATCGTTAACCCGACCTTTACAGGATCGGCGCTGTTTTTCCAAAACTTTGCCACTTACAATTGTGGCTGACACCGTTCTCTGGACCAACGCAAGAGACCCTAGTTGGCATCCCCCAGCCCCCTCATTTAGTTTTATTTGATATTTTTATTGGAAAAGAATTCTTGTAAATATCTTTATATACACTATTTATGTACTTAAAATAACCATTAAGTCTGCACTGCCACTTTTCTCTTAAAGTGCCTCCTCATCTCCAGTTTTTGGATAAATCTAGAACCACGGAGCAGTTAATAATCCCAAGAAGGCTGAGCCAGCAGGTGATTGTCTTTGGAGTGGATAACCATTTGTTCATGGCCATAGCGATTTGATTGGTGGAGCTGATGGCCTCCCTCAGCCAAGGTAGGCTGTCTTTTCTTCCCGCGCAGGCAGCAAAGAAAACCTCTGGTCACTTACTTCACCCCTGAAAGCAGTTTGGGTTCACAATCTTTAAGGAACACTCCAGAATACCAGGAGTTTGGGGAGGATATTGATCTTTCCGTTCCGCCCATGCAGTCTCTTTTTACGTTTTTTTTTTTTAATTGTAAAGAAAAGAAAAAGCTACACACAAACGGGGTAAAACAGATGAAGCAAACGTAGTGAGAGAGTTGCTTTTTCTCTGTCTCTCTCTCTCTCTGTCTCTCTCTCCAAGTCTTCCATTCCTTCCCAAAAGGACAGAGGGAACTGTGGGCCTCATACATTTCCCAGATTTTCCGTAGTTGTTAGCAACGTAGGTTTTCCTTCGCGTCCGCTTCCCCGCGACCTGTTGATGACTCCGAGTGGCTGAGCGTGGAACTCTATGTTGAAGTTGGTTATGTAAACTGCTTGTGTATTTCACATTATCATCGCGCTGTCTGGAGGCAATGTAGATTTTCTAAAGATCTAATGAATAAACAACCAGCAACTGCTGGCGGTGTAATTTACATTGTTAATGCCTACATGTGTATAATAAATATGCATTTGTATGCCTTCAAATAAACTCTTTTTAGTTTCTAACCTGTGGTGATTTTTTTCTCCCCCGAAAAAGAAGGGGGTGGGGGGCTTGTCTTTCCAAGGGAGGAGAGTTTATTTCTCTTCCATGATCTGGTAAAAATGGCTGTGCTGTGGAGCCCAGATGTAGGGTCTACAGGCTGGCTGCTGTGCTTCCTTACCCGCCGAGGTTAGCTAAGCTGGAATGCTCCCCGGCACGGGTACTGGACTCCTCGAGAAAGGGAGAACGTGCTCGGGAATTTAACTACGCAGTTTTGAGGACCGCAGCGCTTCCTGAGGGATGTGGGACCTGGATCCCGAAAATGACGGGATCCAAGCATCCTCCGCGGAGCCGTCGCCCTCCTCCAAAGAGAAGTGCGAGCGACTTCTCTCAGGTCGCAAGCTGGGTTGGGAGAGTTCGGGCTGCCGCGGAGTCCACAACCCCCGGAAATTTTCGCTAGGAATTTCCGGACCGATGATGTTTCCCTAAGTGCCTCTGTAGACAGCACTTCAGACCAGCCTCGGGATCGGGACCGGGATTGGAACCAAGACCGCAGGGAGGAAAGAGAGAGGCCGGGGTCCTAGACTGCCCATCAGCCACTTCCTCCGGTAGGACAGCACCGCGCAAGGCAGCAGGAGCACGGACGCACCTATGAGCTCTGGCCTGCGGAACCGCTGGGTTTGGACAGAGCGTAGCCGCTGCTTTCTGAAGCTGAACGCCCTCCCTGCGTGTCCCACGCCACTTACTTCAGGCTGGGCGCCGATGTTTGATATCTCTCCCCTCCACCAACCAGGTGCCACTTTCTTAGCGTGCTCGAAGGCAAATGTCTCATCTTTCCCCGTCCTGGATCTGGAATACATTATTTTAATTAAGTCTATGGCGATTTACTTTCCTCTGAGATCTATTCCACGGTGCAATTAGGAACGTATTGGTGCTAGCTCATATGAATATTCAGGAGCGTGTCAATTAATTAGCAGACAGAAGAATCTCATTATGGTGCTCAAAACCCTTTTAGTGTTAAGCAGAATTAAGGGGGTATTTGGCAACGCGCTGGATTAGTGAATATTTTACTGTGCACTCATTTGACTTCATTATCATAGCACTTACACTACTCTCTGATTTTATTAATTAAATTGCTCATTAATTTGTCCAAAACGGATAAAAGTTTTAATGTGCCACCCAATAACTTGGAAAGTAAACTTTTACCCTGCTTATTCTTTGCCCCATGGAGGCTCGTGCAGCCCGAGATAGAGGCTGGCTTCCCCTCTCGTTCCACCCCTCAGCTTTGGGAAGCTCAGAGACTCGAGTTCCAGCCACTCGGGGATCAGCGCGATGTCTGGAAGGAAGGGCCACTACCTCGGAGCAGCCTGTTCGCTTTCTGCCTCCTCGGACTGGCCTGGAAATCCGAGTCGTCCTTCAAGGTGCAAATAAATACATAAATAAATAAGAAAGTGTCACTGTCTCCCAGGAGTGAGGGCCACTGGGCGAGGAGCGATGTGTCTAGGGATCCGGGAAATGCCCCGGGTGTAACGGTCAGCCAGCCCGGGCACCTCCACCTCCCTGCCCTGAAGGCGCTCTGTTTCCCAACGGCGAGCAAAATGCACTTCGTGGGGTCAGCAGCAGTAACGCCCCCTAAGGGCCTGCTGAGCGCAGCGCCTGCACTCTCTGCCACTTGGAGCCTATGCGGGAACACTGCCCCACCACCTGGGCCACCCTCAGGCACCATCCAGGCTCACACTCACGTGCTGCTCATACCCACCTGCACCTACCTCACCCTACCCCAAAAGGTTAGAAAGACAAATATTAAAATTACTTGCACAAAGGGAACTGCTAAAGAGATCTCAAATTAATATGCATGTAAAATTAATTAGCTGCATTTCGTGACATCAAAGTAAGTACCTGGGAAACAGAACACCTTCTGGGCATTGGGAACATATGCGGGAATTAGAGTTAATTGACTAATTACATAAATTAGGCATTAATTTTGCAACACATCAAGTATAAAAGATATCTCAATTAATTGTGCATAAATTACCAGGTGAAACAGGGCGGCGGTCTGGCCAGGATCCGGGTTCTCAGTCCTCTTTGCTCCTTAGAGCCCCAAAGCTAGGAGGCGTGGCGGGTGCACCGGTCGCGCAGGGTTGGCAGGGAAGATAGACCGAGATCAGCACCCGCAGCCGCCGGCTGCGCAGGCTGAGGACCCCGGGCAATCGTTAATACGAAGAACCACCCCCCCCCCATTAAAATCAATTACGTGCAGTTAGATTGCTTCTCTCCTCTTTCTGATAAAAGCTAATCAGACTCTTCACTGGTCCACCTCCCTCTAGCCTGCCAATCCACCTTAGCTGGTAACTATAGAGATGGGGGGTCGTGAGGGAGGAGCCTCGCTGAGCGGGTCCCGCTGTCCCGGCCCTCCGTTCTTGTCAGGGAGGACTCCAAGTCTTCTGGATTAGGCGTTGGTTCTAGGCCTCTTTGGGTCCATGAGAACGAAGGCCTGGCGATGCTGGATGCTTGGTTTCTCCTGGTGCTTTACATCGTCTCTGACTCCCCACCACTCATTCCTCACCCAGAAGTCCAACTTTGAGGGAGTAGTGCCAAATTATTTGAATATCTTCCGTTTTGGAGTGAATTTAAGTCAATCCCAAGGAGATAAATTCTAAGTAAATAATCCATACATTCTCCCTGAGGACTGGTTTGTCCCAGCCCCCACTCAGCTCTCCTCCCCACATGGTGTATATGATTTCTCTCCTTTCTTAGGGCTGGAAGAACAGAAATGGGATATAGCACGGATGTTCAGTTTAATTGTCTATGACTCCCTTCTTCAAGTGGAACACACGTTAGAAATTCCCCCTTAACAAACCCCCAAATGTAACATTTGTTTTGTCTTTAGAACAGTTCTGTTGTTGTCAAAGTATTAAGGACTTTGGCAATGACTTTTCTCTACCATACACATTTTAAATGGGAGAAAAATTCCCAAAGGCAAAGGGGTATTTGAATATTGGATAAAGTTGTGCCACTTTCAAACCTTAGTGAAATAGCAGCAAAACTTACCATGTATTCCTCACATAAATTACCACCAATTATAACAGTTTGGCTCTGTTGATCTCATGGAATGTAACTAATGGGGATGTTTGCTGTCCATAGTTGAAGACTTCTGAAGCTGTTTTTCTGTGCTTGGTAGTTTGTAAAAATATCCGAACTCACAGTCCCATCTTTCACTGTCTTCCCCACCTCCTCAACCCGGTCTTCCAAGAGTTCTTAGTTGAAATAATTTTCTTCTTCTTCTTCTTCTTCTTCTTCTTCTTCTTTTTTTTTTTTTTCCAAAGTGAACAGAGAGAATGAAGGGATATACTGATAAACACTTTATCATCTGATGATATATATTCTCATCAAGGTGTCTTGGTGACATTCGTTACAATATAATCCTGACTGCTGATGAAATCCTGAGTTTACTGAGACATTCATTTTGATGTAGAGGTTTCCTGCTGTAGCCAGATGCTGAAGGTACTTGAGGGAGCTGTTGACAAGTGGATAATGTCAGCAGAACTAAAACAGACACTTTGTTTACAGTCGAGCACGATTAATTAAGAGCAAATAAAACAACAGCACTCTTTATAAAGTCACCATCCAAGTTCAAAAAAGACTGTAGTCTCTAGGAATAAAAGAAGTGGATTATTGTACAAAGGCTTGTTTTGCCAAACCCTTGAAGCAGCAGCTGGCAGCAGTGTGGATCAGAAGTAGATATGCTTTATTGCTTTCCAGCTGGTCTGTCTGTTTTGTTTTGTTTTGTTTTGTTTTTTTAATTTTTGCCAAATCTGTAGAACTGGAATAGAAACATTTTTGTCCTAATTAGCTGAGTTTTAAATTTCTTATATTAGATTACTCTTCCTTTTTCTCTTCATTTCCCTCTTTAAAAAGTAACTCATTTAGTGTGAAATAATTTTCAAAACGAGCCAGATGTGATAAACCCAAACTGATGATGTCTAACAAGGCTATCACATGCCATTGTGATACTTCAGTTTGCAGGAGAGCATTTCTATTCCCTGGAGCTCTAATGAATTACAGAGAGCCCAGACTCCAGAAAACATCTTATGATTGTCCAACATAAATTTTAATGAAACAGGACATGTATCTTTCAAGGCACAGCGTGGCTTGAGTAAAAGAAGTGCTTTGTTTTTTTTTGTTTTTTTTTTTTTTGTTTGTTTTTGCCTCTATCTTGCTAGACTAGAGGATGAACAGGCCAATATCTTTCTAACAAACTTTGTTCATCATGTTTGTGCAAATTAGTGTTGCAGACCTATTGCTCAATTGCTTTGGATGGATTGATTTATAGCGCATATAAATGGAAATTCTGTATATTTTAGTATGATGCCCCATATAGCTAAAAACAATGAGCTTAAAGTAGCTAGAAATACAAATACTTTTAGACCAATACTTTTAGACCAACTCAATTAAATTCAATACCGTTATACTAATGTATGGATGGACGCAGAAACATAAGCCTGGTGAGTAAGATGCAAACCGGAACTTGTTTCAGCTGCAGGAAGAGCTTTCTTTTGGGACTTCTTGAAGTTAAGAACGGTCTCTAAGAGCTTCTAAGACCAAAAAACAGCAGAGTCTATGGTAAAAGCAAAGTAGTCTGTGAAGGAGAAGGAGACATAAAGAGAGAGAGAAGGGGTGGGAGAGAGAGAGAGAGAGCAAGAGAGTGAGAGCTCTCTTTATGTGAGACCTGGCTTTTATGTGAACCAATACTTTTTCTTTTGCCTTCAGCCTTTTTGAGCTAAGTTCTGAAGCGATTATGACTAATATACTTTCCTTACTGTCATGAGATCCACAGCAACTTTCATGCTGAATCTTTTGCCCACCTTAGTTCTCCTTCTTATCCATGGGGTATACGGTCCAAGATCCTCAGTGGATGCATGAAACTGCAGATAGTACCGAACCGTATATACACCATGTTTTTTCGTGTGCATACACAAATACAATAAAATTTAATTTATAAATTAGGCACAGTAACAGATTAACAACAGTGATAAAATAGAGCAAGCATGATAATATACGGTAATAAAGTTATGTGAATGTGGTATCTTTCCAAATATCTGATTACATTGTACTCACCTATTTGCAGACCTCACTTGGCCACTAGTAACTGAAGCTCGGAGAGTGAAACTGTAGACAGAGGGGCAATACTATGTTCCTTCCGTTTCTCCTCACCAGCAGGAGCAACTCAGACTGATCCCTTGCCCTTGAAGGGCCAGCGGGGTAGCTCTTGGGCTTTCTGTCCGAAGGAATTCAGTCGTCTTCTGGTGGGCACTATAGATTGCTTTTGTGATTGTCCACTTGTGAAGATACTTATCAGGGCTTCTAGTGTCCGTGAGTCTTAGAATGAAGTCACTAAGACAATGTGTCCATTGGCAGATCCCTAAACATTTGAAGACATAAGCCAGGCAGCCTTCCTGCATGCCCTCCTTCCCTCCCATCCTCCTCTCTCCCTTCCTTTCTTCCATTTTCTTTCTCTTTCCTTTTCTTCTTTCTATATGCACTTCTGAGGACTAATTCCATTTGAGGTCATAAAATAGCAAAGCAGGGCTCTGATACATTCATTTCAAGGTCTAAATTTCAATCGTTGAAACAATATAAGTAAGAATAGCCACTAGTGTCTCAGACTGGAGTTTTTTGCATTGTAAGCTTGTCATGATTTCACAGTCTTTTAAAAATACATGCTCTCATTTGATCCTCACAGTAACTCATAGGGGAATGGAATCTGAATAAAAATGGCTAACAGCCATTGAGAGCTTTGTATTAGGCCAGTAGTTCTGAAAGCATAGTTCTGGGACCTTGGCATTCTTTGATATGAGATAGAGATAAAACAGATATGAGAATCCAGTTGTCTTCTATGAAGCCAGACATTAAAGAGACTTGCAAAACTGTAAAACAATGATACTCTTCTCAGTAAGTTTTGGTTCTGTTTTGGAAAATGTAGGCTTTTCGAAATTAAAATATGTTATTTACATTAGCATGTTATGAGTTTATTATTTTTAAGTGAATTAATATTTTAAAATTCATTTTTTTAGTATCTAATATATTAAATATCTATAGATATAATCCAATAAAGAAAAGTCTTAGGAATAGGCTCTGTTGTCATCTTTCTTTTACAGGTAAGAAAACAAAGGCTAAGAGACAGCTTAGGAAACTCCAAGGTTTCATCATAATGGGTGGTAGAGACAGGATGGGAGCTCAAGGGTCTCTACCTGCAGGATTTGAGATTTGACTTCTATTTAATAGTTAAAATTTAAATGTTCCTGTCCATAGTTGAACATGCTGAGACCCAAAGAGTTTCGATTTGCCTAAGCTCACGCAGTCAATGACTGACCAAGGGTTTTAACAGGTACTTTGCACTATAGCCAGTGGCCACCATACCAGCTATTGTCCATTCAGTGGTATGCTACTGAATTGGGTTTTGGTGGGGAAAACCTTTCATTTGTAATATTTGACAGTTTCTGTAATGTAAATACCCCCACCACGGCTAATTTCAATCTATGACTTGACATCAGTTGAGAAAAGATGAGTATCACTGGCTTTTGTGAACTGGTAAGAGCTGGCTTCAGTAGGACATTGCCTCCACGTCACTTCCCATATAATTTTGCTTTTTATCTTTGAAGTTATTTCCAGGTCCATTCAAGGAACTCATGATGTGGTAGATAGTTCCCTGATCTTGGACTCAAAACATCTGGGTTAAACTCCCAGCTCTGCTACTTACCAGCAGAATAAACTTGGTCATCCAACTTCATCTCTCAGACACTCAGTTTCTTCTTGTACAGCAGGAACAATAATATCTGCTCAACCTATTTCACTGCTTTTGTTTATTTGTGTGTGTGTGTGTGTGGAGGGCAGTGCACATGTGTGTGCAAATGAAATGCGTTCGTTTTTATCGAATCACTTTGTGAAAATGTAAAGTGTATACAAATGTAACGCATAGTGACTGGGCTGATTTGTTTCTTCTTAGATGTGCCTGGCTCCTCCGGAATATTTTCCCTAGGTTCTTTATCCCTGGTCAGAAGAGAACTGATAATTTTCTTTTAACACTCCCATGATCCTTTGTCCATACCTCTATTCGCCACTTATGCATCATCTCATAATTGCTCTTAAGTCTGTCACCAAAGCCGTAGAATGCGACAAATTCTCAGCATCTACAGCGGTGCTGTCCAGTAGATGTATAACGTCAGACATATAGATAATTTTGAATGTTCTCATAGCCACATTTTAAAAAGCAAATATATTATTTGCTTTTGGTAAACGTAATTCAATATTTCATTTTAACTCAAAATATCTAAAGTATTATTTCAATATGTAATCAATATTAAAATTATTAATGCAATATTTTACATTTTTTTAGTAATTATTTGAACTCTGAGGTACATTTTAATATTTATAACATATCTCAGTTCATTTTAACTACATTGCAAGTACTCAGTAGCCATATGTGGCTAGTGGCTATTATATGGGGCAGAGCAGCTTTAAAGTCCTTCCGCCTGGGTTCAAATCCCAGCTTTACCATTTACCAGCCAGGAAGCTAACCTGGCTTCTCTGTTTCTCCGTTTTTCTCTTCCTGAAATAGAACTAAAAATGCAATTCATATCATGGCATTATTGAAAGAATTAAATAAGTTAAGTTAATATATAAAAAGTGCCTAGGATAGCAGTATAAACCATTCACATCATAAATGTTAGGCATGATAATTTTATTTTCAGATTATAAGATTTCTAAAAATAAAACTGCATTTTATTTTCATTCTACTTGGCTATCTGGCTGGCTGGCTGGCTGGCTGGAGGAAGAAAAGCCGGCTTCCATGACTCACTTTATCTGCCATGAAAACTTCAAATGAAATTCTGGACGTTTTAGGCAATGAAAACAGGAACCTGTTCACCAATGGTGGGAATACAGTTTACAGATTTATTTTTAAATAATCCGCTTTGTTGAGGTATAACTAACATAAAATTCACTCAGCCTAAGTGCAGTGAACCCTCGTAAATATTCCGGGTGCTGGCAATGTTCTAAACTATGTGTTGCATGAGTAATCAATACATAGAATAGAACATTGCCAGCACCCAAAAGGTTTTTTTGCAGTCAATCCTCTTTCCCCACCCTTAACCCATTGGCCACTGTTGATCTGCTCTCTGCTACTGTAGTTTCACCTTTTTAGAGTTACATATACGTGAATCCAGAAAGTATGAAGTCTTTTTTATCTGGCTTCCTTTACTTAATGTAATGCTTTGAGGTTCATTCATGTTGTTCTATGTATCCTTAGTTCATTCTTTTTTATTACTGAGTAATATTCCATTGTATGGTGCTATGGTTTGGCTCTGTGTTCCCACCCAAATCTCATGTTGAATTTTAGTTCCCAGTGTTGGAGATGGGGCCTAATGGGAGGTGGTTGGATCATGGGGATGGATTCTAATGCTTTAATGCCATTCTTCAAGTTCTGCCTGGTGTTAGGGTTATCAAGATATCTGGTTGTTTGAAAGTGTGTAGTACCTCTTCCCTTATCTCTCTCCCTCCTGCTGGCCAGGTGAAGATGCTCCTGCTTCCCTTTCCCCTTCTGCTATAATTGTAAGTTTCCTGACACCTTCCCAGCCATGCCTCCTGTACTGCCTGTAAAACTGTCAGTCAATTAAACCTC